>JAULBM010311958.1:0-14045 GCA_032357055.1 Geukensia granosissima | reverse complement strand
GACTATTGATTTGTTTTATTTAAATGTCCTGGCTGTATTACTTGCTGATATATCTTGATTAGAAAATTATTGTGTCCCAAGGTTTATAGGGTCAAAGCCACATATACAGGCGAGACATTTTTGTGTCCACACTTGTTGATGTTTTTTTTTGCAAATGATTCCGTATGAAAAATGCAATTAAAGTTACTCCAAGCATTTTTTCGTTCTTTGTATAAAAAGAGGTCAAAGGGTTTAAAAAAGGGGATTCTGCAGGAGATGTGAAATTTTTATTTTCCATCTGATTTTGATGGGGGTTTTTGCATTTGATGTCTCTAAATGAGGGCTTCCAATAATTTGTCAATGGATTTTTTCTATCTTTTACTGTTTTAAAGCTAAAAGGTGTCAAAGTGGGCGGACTTACTTTTTAAGTCATAAGCGTCTGTAGACAGTTTGGTTTCTGGTCCAGGACCACAATTATTTGCCATTGTGCATTCTTTGGAAACATTGGCATATTTTAAAGTGATATTAAAAAAATTGCACCTTCACAAACTTGATAATATTTCTTTAACTCAAAGTGCAGTGCCAGACTTGAATCATATCAAAATTAGAGACAATTCTATCCCTGCTTACTCAAAATAGTGGCAAAAATGTGTTTGTGGAGGTTAAAAATCTTTCCATCTGCTTCATCTGCCCTGAAATTTGACCCCACTGCATGCAGCCAAATCAGAACCTTTATGTCAGGTTCACCAAAATTGTTCATAAAATCAAGTAATTTAACCCTTCAGCTTCGCATTAAAGTAAAAAACTTGAAAATATATAAACAGAAAGTAGGGAAAAGAAAAATGGGAAAAAAACACTATATTCTTGGACAATACGGTGAAGCTAAATTAATTGTGGTCTCAGGCCTTCTGCATGATAACTTTTGCTCTAGTTAACCAGTCCTTTTAATATTTTGGGACATTGATAATTAGTTCTAAATAAAGGTTGGTATTGATTTTGGGAATCTAGCCCCACCTGTTTCTTAGAGAGGGGCCATAAGTTTTTTTTTCTCTTAATTTAATGCAAATTCTCTATTTCTTGTCCAATTTTGATGGGTTTTTTCCTTTGTATTCTTCGTGAAAAAGTCAACATAAAAGACCACAAGCATCATGACCTATCTCTTACTGTTATTGAGATATGAGGGGTGAAAAATGGCCATGCCTTAATTTTTGAAACTTTTTTATTTCTCATCTGAGTTTGATGGGGTTATCTGCAAATGTTTCATTATGAAAAAAGCAATAAAAATAAAAACAAATAAAAATTACTCCAAACATTTTTCATAAAATTTACTGTTCTTATTTAAAAGGGGTCAAAGGGTTTAAAAATGTGATTTTGTAGGAAATGTTAAAGTTTTTTTTATTCGATGTGGTTTTTGCATTTGATCCCTCTTAATGAGAGCTTTCAGTTTTATGTCAATGGAAATTTTCTATCTTTAACCGTTTCTGAGCTAAAAGGGGTCAAAGTGTTTAAAAAATGTGATTTTGCAGGATATGTTATGTTTTTTTTCCATCTGATTTTGATGTGCCTTTTGCATTTTAACCCTCTCAATGAGAGCTTTCAGTTTTATGTCAACTTAATTTCTCTATCTTTAACCGTTTTCGTGCTAAAATGGGTCAAAGTGGGGGGGACTCAATTTCGTATAATTTTGATGGGGTTTTCAAATTCCTTATTAAAAATTCAACAGAAGTGACACTAGTTTTGAGGATACTATGAGTCAAAAAGGTCAACTATCCATTCATATTACTGTCCAGAATTTTACTGTGTCCAGCATTATACTGTGTCCAACACATTACTGTGTCCAGCACATTATTGTGACCAACTTACCCAAGAGTTCATTTGTTCACCTTTCACATGTCAAGTGCTTTACAGGAAGCATCTATGGAAGGTCCTTTACAAAGTTTGCTCACTTTATCTGTATTGGACAAAAAACTTGGCCACCGTGGACGATACTCATTTCTGATTAGCTGATACATGAACATATTAAAATCATCTCCTCTGAAACCACTTGGTCAAATGAAACTAAACTTTACAGGAAGCATCTATGGAAGGTCCTTTACAAAACTTGCTAATTTTGTCCCAATAAGACAAAAAAAGCATGGCTGCCATGGATGATTTTTTTTTCTAATTTGCTGAAACATGAAAAAAAAGTCATCTTCTCTGAAACTGCTTGGCAAAATGTAACAATATTTTACAAGAAGCATCTGTTCAATGTCCTTTACAAAATTTGCTCTCATTTTGTCTTGATCAGACAAAAAATATGACCACCATGTATGATTTTAGTTTCTGATTGGTTGAAACATAAAAAAATATTCTAGTCTGAAACAGCTAATCAAATGGATTAATATTTAATGAAAGCATCTATGGAGGTTTCTTTATAAAGTTTTCTCATTTGTACACCATCATCAGACTCCTGAACCTCTAGTTATGCTTGAGTTATTGTTGAAATACCTGACAGACTTCTTATTTTTTTGCAGGTCATGCCTTCAACCAGAGTGATAGATGTGTATGTGCAGGGTATGATAATGGTGATGTTAAACTGTTTGATCTGAGAAATATGTCCTTAAGATGGGAAACCAATGTTAAAAATGGAGTGAGTATAACAGGATATTAACATCCTGTAGAATACTTGACTTTTAGAATCCACGAACATGTAGGAAAATACTTCCGGTACAAAAATTGCACCAGACTATAACAAACAATACAGCAATATCAGTTATAACAATGTCAATCGTATACCCCTTTTAATCTGTAAAAAGCATTTTGTTTTTCATTTGTCATGTGATTTATTCTTGGCAATTTTTACCCAAAGATTGACAACCCACCCTTGTTGTAATTGAGGCCTTGAAACTAACTTCATGTTTACTTTCCTTCTGGTAATCAGTTTGACCTTGAATTTCATACTTATTCCATTTTACATTTTTTTCATATTTAATAAAATTGTTTAAGCAATGCAATCAAAACACTTTGATAAAGCCAAACATAAATAATGATGATTTGACAACATGGGTAACTTGTCTCCTTTGTTAATGATTAATTGCTGTGTGGATCATAATGAATCCAATGAATGTGTGGGCAGATATTAATATCTTAAT
The DNA here is from genome assembly GCA_032357055.1 of Geukensia granosissima. NCBI lineage: Eukaryota > Metazoa > Mollusca > Bivalvia > Mytilida > Mytilidae > Geukensia > Geukensia granosissima. The sequence goes on along the minus strand of JAULBM010311958.1, from coordinate 10,935 downwards.
ACACCACTTAATACCTATTTGATGAGTGTTAAATGAAAATATTGCGGTAGTTTGTTTTACAAAATGATTTCTAAAATGTAAAAGGAAACATTCAGTAATAATTCCTTAGGTCATCATATTGCTTCATAAATGCAATAGTATGTGCCGTGACTAATAGTTTGTATTGGATACAATTTATTTCAACTTATTAAATCCTCTCCATACATTTATACACTTATAATACACATACTTCAAAATGAGAGAAATATTACACATACATAAAGCAAATAAAAAACAATAGTGCAAATACAAATAACTCATATGTTAGAAAATGATAATAGAATTAACAAGACAATATGTATAATATATATTGGTAGTAGAGAACTTGGTAAGGTTGTATTGGAATGGGGGGGGGGGAGTTGAGCACTAAAACATATTATGATTTAAATGGTGTATGAAACTGTGGACATGTTTAAATTATATTGAGTTTTCTTTATCACTTATCTCTTTGGCACCGAATAAAAGGTTTTTGATTGAAATCTGAATCTTGGCTCAATATACATATATTTATTTATATTCATTTGATAAGAATATAATATTTTAATACAAATGTATATGTATTTTCTCTTATCTTCCTTTAATTATTAAATGAAGAAAATCAAAGTGCAAATATTGCTTATTATTCCTTAAGATATCTGAAAACAAGTATTTTCTTTTATTTCTAGTATTAAACACCCCTTATTGAACCTCAAAACTATCTCCTAATCAACCAACACCTTTTAGTCTTATCAAAACATTCCTGATTGTCCAAAATTTTTTTTCACCTTTATTACCTGTAATTTTCAAATGTTGGACAATCAGGAAAACACCGTGTGGGCTGGAGTGTATTTGTCTCACCTGCAACAAAAAGCTGCTGATTTCTTCTAACAGATGAGACATAGTGATATTGTTTCTGATGACATCATGGACAATAAACTCTTTCACGGTAACTGCGTTCCTGACCTTGACACTTGCATTGAAACAGCTTCCGTGTGTACAAACATCGACGACACATTAGTGTTGACATCACATTTAATTGGCGGTGACATCATTATTGTGGGAAAGTGTATCATTTTACACCCACAATTACAGGAATGCAGTTACAGTTACAGCCCTCAGTTATCCATGAGTGATTACTCTCAAGTTTTTCGCAGGCAGTTCTACAACCCCAACCAGTTGTCCTAGCCACGATATTTAGTATGGAGTTGCATATCAGTACATCCTGATTCAACACCCAATTGATTGCCCTGCCGCTCAGTTTTGCATGAGGCATCACTCTAAGTTTTTTTCAAGCAGATTGTACAGCCCTAACCAGTAGTCTTAGCCACTTGATATTTGGTATGGGCTTGTATCCTTATCAGTACATCCTGATACCTTACCCAGTGGATGGCCCTGCCCCCTCAGTTATACATGAGTAATGCAAGCAGTTTCTACAGCCTAACCACTATTGGTATGGAGTTGCATTCATATCAGTACATCTGATACCACCCAATTAATGGCCCTGCCCCCTCAGTTATGCATGAAGTTTTTTTCAAGCAGTTTCTACAGCCACAGCCAGTAGTTTCTACACTGCCTTTACGGCACGCACCCTCAACTAACAACAGGGAGGGCAGGCAAGATACCAGGTTCTGGAGAACTGCATAAGAATTTTACTACTGCGCTTCAGTTTTTGAGAAAGTTAACTTTCAGGATAAATACTGTCATGGTCAGGCTTGGAGATCTTGGGAGGCAAAAGCTTACATTAATATGTACCTATGCAGACAGCTTAATGTTCTTATTTTATACCTTTATGTTAGTATCTTATAAGAGGAAAGAAGAAAATGTTAACAATTAATTGCCCAAAACCAATGTACTGATTGTACGTTACAAAAAATGGTAGAAAAGGACATATGTTATAGTTGATTTGGGCTTTATCAATGAATTATGGAATAATAAGACGATAAAAACATACAGAATGAGGACTTGTCATCACTATGGTAAAGCATATATAAATTGAAAGGCTAAGATAAAATAAATGTTTAAAAATGCATTCAATGATACATTTTAACGTTTGAAGTCTAATTTCAATAGAAATAAAATACAGATGATAAGTTATCTATTAAATAAGGCTCTTCCATGATCACCAACAAGATATTATTGTATGATACATTTTTTGTACAAGTTATGTATGGTGTTAGGACGCTTCAAACTGATCACTACCATGACATAGAATATGGCTTTATCAAGTTATGATAGGTGTGAACCCAATTCAGTGCGGCAGTTGTGAAGCATACTTTGTATAATTGTTAAGAACATCTGCACTAGTTAATTAGTTTAATAAAAGTACTGTCCTCACCAGATACATTTCACCCACATCAAATCTTTTTTAGGTGGGGAATTTCCTTTTATAATTATTTTGCCTTCTAAAGAAGTATATCATCAAAATGAAATGATATCAACCATTCACTTGTCTGAATTGTTGCATAAAAACGAGAAAGAAATTTTGCAGTTACATTTTAAGTTATCTGTTATACTATGGGCATTCTACAGGACCTTTTGTAAAGCCCCACCAAGAGAGTTATATCGATTTTACATTGTAAATCCCATAGAGACTATTCTTTTCTCTCCAGACTCATATACATTTGTACCATTGAAAAAAAAGATAAAAATGAAAAAAAAATTTCTGTTATGACTTGTCAAGATACATCTTTTGCTAAATTTTATTGAGGTTAGAAATTGATAACACCTTTTACTTTTTAAAAAGGCATTCCATTAAGTGAGGTTAACAGACACTGCTTGATAAGTGTTCCATAATAATTATATAAGTATTCAGTAAATGTGAGATATTAAACTGGTAATAATATTAGTTGTTTATTTTCATATTGGCTCTCATATATAGATTTCAGCCAAAACAGACTGACAAACTATACTGTGCCAATATGGAAGCAGCCAGTTAATAACACTTTTATTTCATTATTTGAATGATGTGCACATGGTTTATATGACTTATCAGTCCCTACACTGATATGTTGTGTACCTGTCAGAGCTGTAGTAGCACATGGTTTAAACAAAATGAGATTTATATTGTACATGGCTATAGTGGATTATTATGACTTTTTTATTCTTGATAAAAGTATAAGTAATTTTAAGCTTGTTTCCTTTGAGTTTATCCTTTATATTTTGATTAATGTTTGATGCATGTATTTATTTTTAAGATGCTGTTTGAGATTTTGTCTTTAATCTTCTATGTTTGGTTTTCAAGTTAAGGTTTGTGGTTCAGAGTTTTCCTTGATTTGCTACTATTTGGTATCTATTTTAAGTTTTTGATTTTATGTTTTGCCTTGTTCTTCTACTTTATGATTGATTTTTATTTTTAGGTTTGTGGTTTGGAGTTTGACAGAAAAGACATCAGTATGAACAAATTAGTTGCAACAACATTGGAATCTAAGTTTCATGTGTTTGATATGAGAACGCAACATCCAACAAAAGGATTTGCCAGTGTAACAGAAAAGGTTATTGTTTAACTGTACAATTGAATAAGACTTTATTTTTAACATGTAAAAGTCATTTTTCTAGCCTAAATAATTCACTGACTGCATGATAACATCAAACAGCGTTGCTTCAATTTCTAAGTTTTACCAATTTTAGAAAACAGAAGGGTCTATGGACATTAAAATTCCCAGTGGAATATATACATAGTTACTAGTATGGTTGCTTACAATCATTCTACAACTAACCCCAAAAATATAAAGCATCATCTGTAGAGATATAGGTGTTCAAACTTATGAACAGGGTGGTCCTTGTGATTCTTCAAGTTTTTTTTAATGAATTGATTTTCTCCTTTTGCAGGCACATAAATCCACAGTTTGGGGATGTAAACATTTACCACAAAATAGAGATGTTTTTATGACGCTGGGTGGAAATGGATCTCTTAACTTATGGAAATAGTAAGTGATAAAAAAATTATGACACTGTGTTAGAATGAGATTTTATTTAATGCACATTTCATTGAATATTTTCCGTTTGTAGTTTTTGCACTGACCTTGATTGGCCAGCGGGCTCTCGTCAACATTTTAGTTTACACCTGATTTAACTGAAACTTAAGGATATTGTTACAGATAAATTAAGCAATAACCCTATTGATTTTATGGGAAATCTTATAATGATCAAGGTCAAAGTCTCAACAAGTCTTTAATTATTTTGTAAAAATAATGTTTCCAGACGCTAAGGCAGAAAGTTTACATCCAATTTAAATGAAACTTTAGGATATTGATTTATTGTGTTTTTTTACTTTATTGTCGTACAAAGGAATTATGATATCTTCATTTATTTTGCAGTAATTATCCAACCAAACGTGTGAAAGAGGATGAAAATGGTGTAGACATGGGTGTGGCAGGGACTGTTAATTTACTACAGAATGTGATGATGTCAACACAGCCAATCAGCTCTTTTGATTGGAGTCCAGATAAAGAAGGATTATGTGTGTGTACAGCATTCGATCAAACATTACGAGTGTTAATAGTAACAAAACTGAATCGAATTTGAAAAGATATTTCATAATGGGACTAAGTTTATTTCAAGTTAAAAATGTTGTTAAAAGAGCTAAATAATTTATTCTGATGGTTGAAAGGTGATAAACACCAAAGCTGTAGGCCTCAAGTATTCAAATAATATATGAAGGGTGACTGAATGTTAGCCAAGACAGTCTGTGGAATGGTGCAGTTTTACAAGAAACAAGTGATGCAATAAATTACCATGAGACAATTTTTTAATGAATGACATTTATTTTACATTGACAAATCATGTGTGTTACATTGTTATTTTCATCATTCATTCATAGAAGCTGTGATTTATTTATTTTACATAGTTCTGCCCAAGATGTGTTTTGTTGTTTTTTTTTACATATTGAGATTTTAATGTGTAAAACTAAAGTAGAATGCCTAAGGTAAAGGTCAGTTTCAGTAGTCCAAAAAATACTTTGAAATACTTATTATTCGTGTTTGATTCAATTTTTCATAGTTTTCATGGAATGACCAATCCATGAAATTAAGAATTAAACAAAAATAAGGCATAAAACCCTTGAAGAAGGAATAGAAAGCTGAAACATGATATTGTTAAGACTTACAGTTTCAGCAAAACATAATTTAACAATAGTTCAGTAGAAATATTTACTAAATATCTCAACACTTCTCAAATTTCAGAGTTTTTAAATTTTTAAACTCATCATTAAACAATTTTTTAAATTATTACTCAAATTTTTCAAGAACGATATTTTTGTGTAATAAAAAGTGTTTAGTGAAATTGGAGAACATACCTTAGGGACCTGGAATGTTAATTATCTGAAATTTGATGGCTTAGTTCTCTCAATTAGCATTTTGAAGTAACACATCCAAAAATGAACTACATCTGTGATTACAATTTTCTGATTGTATAAGAAATTATTATAAGCTATTACAATTATTCCCTTTTCCGAAATCAATTGGAAGTAAAAGAAATAAAAAGTGATATGGCCTTACAATTTTTAAACAAAAATTAAAACCAAATGAAAAGGAAAATGTATCTTTCAACAATAACACGTTTACTTTATCCCACACCATATTGAATATCCTTTAGTACAAGATAACTTTGATAATGTGATAACCTTTCAAAACCTTGATAAAAATAAATTATTTTGATCCCACATCATATAAAATGCAAACTTAGTTTTATAAACAATTTAAAAATGTGCATTAACTATATTTCTGTATTTAATTGACCTTATCCCCAACGATTCTATTTTAAAATTGAACACAAGTTTCCAGTTTACGACAATCTATTGTCACCTAGAATAGACTCCTGACACAGATAATAGCATGCATTGACCTTGATTCATCCAACAGCAATGATTTTTACCTTTTTTTACCAGAGCACAGCTCCACTGTACATATCAGCCATTTTTGCCCCTGATGTTATACCTGAATCAGAGATTTGCACCATTTGATAATTCTCTTTGGGGAGGTTGTACTTTAGTTTAAGAAGACCTGCAATTGAGTTAAGCTTCCTCATAACCTTTGCTGAAATGAACACATAAACCAGGTGGTTTTTTTTACTGAGTAGAGAAAAGATGGTACTAAATTGCTTATTATTACTGCACATAGATTTACTGTTTTACTCTTCATTTGTCTTAGAAATTCAATTTAAAATTATGTGGTTTTTGCTGTCTATTTTCTTTGCGGTTTTGAGAAGAGCAGAAATAAGCCAAAAGTCCAGTATTTTTTCCATATAACATTGAGATTGTCCACATTTAACCTTTAGGTCATCAGTTGACCGTATTTACTTACTTAGTCCTACTGGGTAGTACATAAGGCCTTCACTGAGGATCTCCATCTCTACATGTCTGCTGCCATAGTGTTAATCTGGCCCCAAGTCAACCCACACTCTTTCATCTCCTTCTTTATTGTTATTCACCATGTTTCCTTTGGTCTGCCGTTATTTTGTTTTCCTGGTAGAGTCAATATCATGGCTGTTTTTGGGATAGATGTTGTGTCCGTATTTGTTTACATGTAATTACAGATGAAAAAATTCAAAGTAAACATGGTGAAATGTCACAAAAAATCTTGTAGTGTAACATGTATTGAGATATTAATGAAAAAATGGAACATTCATATCAGGTACAGAAATTTTTATTTTACAGTAAAAATGACTTTAAATACATTTTACCTATGTGCAGCTTTCAATTAAAATTACAGAAACTAAATAGTTATTGTTGTACTCAGTATAAAAACGACCCAATTAAGTGGCCATTTTAAACATTTCCTTCAGATGAATCTTCTCCTTTAAACGTGCAATTTACCATGATATTTATTCTACATTGATAAACCTGTATTTTAAAACCACTGGGACAATGCTTTTTTTGGAGGACCTGAGATCTCAGAGGGTATTCACCAGCCCAGTTGTCAGACTTGTCTGGCATAAATTTTACCATGAAATATTTTACAGAAATTTCTAGGAATGATTCAAATTTGAACAGATAGGGTTGCATTCCTTTTATTACACAGGGAAGATATCCTCCCCAGGAATTGGCTGGTTGGTTTGTTTGGATATGAGTATTTTATTTTGCAATGTTTGGATCTTGGCTTTCCTTAGTTTAAGTTCCAATGCTACTGATGAGAGGTATCTCGTTGAAGTGTACATAAAGCCCATCAAAATTATCATATTTATTCTACATTGGTAGTTAATATTTGCTAATATTATGTATGTTCTGGCCACGATATGGCTGAAATACTGCCGACGTGGTGTTAAACAACAATCAATCAATCAACTATCAATCTACAGTGGTAAACCTTTTTTTTTAAAACAACTGGGTTGATGCATTTGCTTGTGGACCAGAGGTTCAGGAATCACATCGGTATTCACCAGCCAAGTTGCCCGACTTTTCTTTTGTGAATTTTAATATGAAATGTCCAGAAATAATTAAAATTCTAAACTACTATAATGGGGAAAGCTTCATTCCTTGTATTGCACATGGTAGATGTTTTTCCCTCTGGATAAGTTGCAATTTCCGTTTGTTTGAATGTGAGGACTTTTTTTGCATTGTTGTGTTTTTGACTTTCCTACCTTTTGGTTCAAAATATATTCCTGAAATTGTACATATAGCATATAGAATTATACATTGTTAAACCTGTGTTTTGAAACAACTAATCTGATGCCTTTGCAGCTAGATCAGAGGTACTGACGCTATTCGCCAGTCCAGTTGTCAGTGTCTTTCATGAATTTTTCCACGAAATAATTTATAGAAATTTCCAAGAATAATTAAAATTCTAAACCCCTGAAATAATGGACAAGGCTTTATTTGTTGTATGCGCATGGTAAATGTTCTTCCGCTGGATTTGGCTGCAATTTCAGTTTGTTTGAATCTTTTTCATTGTTTAGATTTTGGTTTCCTAAGTTTTGATTCAAATGCCACTGATGAGTGCTTTTGGCTTTTTTAAGTTTTGATTCAAATGCCACTGATGAGTGCTTTTGGCTTTTCTAAGCTATGATTCAAATGCCACTGATTAGTGCTTACTCCTTGACATGTACACATAGCATAACAAAATTTATCATATTTATTTTACCAAGCTACATTGGTAAATTTGTATTTTTAAAACCACAAGGTTGACGCCTTTGCTGGTGGACCAGACGTCCACGAGGGTATTAACCAGCCCATTTGTCAGACTTGTCTGACATAAATTTTGCTACCAAATATTTTACAGAAATTTCCAGAAATATTTAAAATTCAAATAAAAACAGATAAGGTTACATTCCTTTATTGCACATGGTAGATATCCTTCCAGCTGGATTTGTTTGTCTAGCTCGGTTTGTTTGTAGACGAGTACTTCAATTCGCAATGTTTATATCTTGGACTTTAGTTCAAATGCTACTGATGAAATTACTTTTTGAAAAGCCACTGATTAGATGGCAATCTTTGAATTGTACATACAGCATATTAATTATTCTACATTGGTACTTTGCTGGTAGATCAGAGGTCACCAGCCCAGTTTTACAGACTTATCTTTCATGAATTTTACCACGAAATATTTTACAGAAATATCCAGGAATATTTGAAATTCTAAACCTCTGGAATAATAATTCATTCGTTGTTTTGCACATTGCAGTTGGTCTACCTGCTGGATTTGACTGCCTTTTCGGTTTGTTTCGATATGTGTACTTCAGTTTGCAATGTTTTGATAGTTTTGGTTCAAATGCTACTGGTGAAATCACTCGTTGAAATGTATTTATTGAAAATCGTTAACTCCAAGAGGACACGAGTATGAAAAATTTCTAGTAAAAAGTAATACCTAGTTGTTTGTGGGATGAAACATTTAAGCTTGTCTGTCTTGAAATATTAATTCAATATCATCAGTATAGAAAAAGGAGTTGTAGTTTAATTGTCTACGAGCCGTTCCAAACGTATAAACTTTAAAATATCTAAAGGTCGCCCTTAGGCCTTTCATTATAGACACATTCTAATATCCACACCCTAAGGCAAGTTGTGAAAAGCCCCAAAAAATTAAATGTGATTAAACACTGTAAAACAAGTAACACTTAAACATAAAGACAACGACATCCACGTTCCTGGCTTGGGAGAGACACATAAAAAATGCTGCGGTGTTAAACATGTTTGTGAGTACTTAACCCTCCGATAATGTGTGACAGTGGGACAAAAAGACATAAAAACAAACTTTAAAAAAAACAACTGCATAAGATTTAACCTTTGAAGTCCATACATATATAATCTCGGTTATGGGTGCACTTCGTATATATTATGAGTTAGGAACGTGTCGCTGGAATAGGAAGCATTTTTCAGCTTTAGAATATATGATCAGGTATGAAATTCATAATGAAGTATATGATAAGGTCATTGATATTGGCAAGAAAGCTTGGTCAGCCACGTTAATTTAAGCAACTGATAGTATTGCTGTCATTTTCTATTTCACAATATACTTTGGGTTGCCTTTATCCATTTAATATAGGAAAAGGTATTATTACCGGAGACCTTAATTAACATCGTTGAAGACCGAGAGATTATAAACATTTTGCGAAAGGGGCCTAAATATCGTCCACTTCAAAAATTGACTGTCGCAGAGTCATTTATGACGCCCGTTCTTCTTATTGCAAGAAATGGTGTAAGAGAGAAAATGCCGATAAAAAATCTTGTGAGGCTTTTCTCAATAAATGCAAATCCATTGTAAATATCCGGATTGCACACATTAAATTAAAGCTAAACTTCAAAAACTCGAACTCGTATCGTTTGATAAAGCCGCCATCAATGTGGTCGTGGTGTGTCGTAAATACTTCGTGGAGCTGCTAAAGAAGGAAATATTTAATTCTTCTACCAAAGTCAATTTTGTTCCACAAGAGTCAATTTTGTGTCACAAAAGTCATTTTTGTCACAAAAGTCAATTTTGTCTTCACAAAATTAACAAAATTGTAGTTTATTTTTGTAATGACAAAATTGACATCTGTTACACAAAATTGAATTTTATAATGACAAAATTCAATTTTGTGTTTATTTTTGTGTAGACCAAATTAACTTTTGTGAGACAAAATTGACTTTTGTGGGACAAAATTGACTTTTGTGAGACAAAATTCAATTTTGTGAGACTTTTGTGAGACAAACTTGACTTTTGTCTCACAAAATTGAATTGTCTCACTTAATTGAATTCTGTCTAACAAAATTCACAAAAGTTAATTTTGTCACACAAAGTTTCCATATTTGTTTTGCTTTTCATATCAGGTAACAAAAGTAAATTTTGTATGCAAATAAGTTTATATTTGCATACCTTTTCGACAAAATTGACTTTTGTCATGACAAAAAAGAAATTTGTCATGACAAAACTGAATTTTGTCATCCCAAAATTGAAGTTTTCATAAAACAAGTCTGTATCACATAGTTTTGTAAGACAAAAATAATTATGTTAGAGCAGAATTGAATTTTGTACAAAACCACAAGAGTCCCATTGGGCGCCCCGTACTACCTTCCAAGCCATTCATTCAGAAGAGAGTTAAATAGTAGACAGACACATTACTTACTCAGATAAGCTTAAGGCCCCTGCTAAACATTTTAAAGTCCCTACCGATTATTGGTTACCTAAACTACATAAAAAACCTTTCAAGTTCCGTTTTATTTCAGCGTCCAGTAATTGTACTACCACTAAATTTCTGTCCTTTGACTAGTGTTCTATCTAAATTGAAAGAACTTACGAACATAGTGGTATAAACTATTTTTGGAGTGTAAAAAGTTCGCTGAAAATTTTGGATAAATTACAGACTTTCGAAAAACTATTTGAAACTGCTGATAGTTATGATTTCTCTACTCTTTATACTACACTTCCACATTTCACGCCGGGTATTCGGACACAAAGAACCGGGTCGGACACAAAAAACCCGGGGACAACAACTTTGAAGCACATTTTG
>JAULBM010311947.1:0-14047 GCA_032357055.1 Geukensia granosissima | reverse complement strand
GATTGATTGAATGGTGCTTAACGTCCAGTGGCAAGTATTTCATGCATATTCAGGACGAGAGCATATTAATGATGAGTAATGATGAATGAACACTGCTTTGTACTAGACCGACACGCTGAGTCGTGCTGGCTCACGAAAGCAACAATCTGCAGGAAGACATGCCACTTTACCCAGACACTTTGTACTGCATGCTAAGCAGAGAAGCAGCAAATACCAATTTTAATGTCTTTAATTGGTTTGATTCTGCCGGGGATCAAACCCACGACCTACCGCACTCAAGGCGAGCACGCTAACCATTACACCACTGAGGCGGTTTATAAGTATATTTGTTATTTTTCGCTAAAAAGGAATTATATTTATTGCAGCATATGAAAAAACAACCATGCATGTTAACCATACCTTTTGAATGACATGAAAACTTTTCCTTTAATAAGCTTGTGTGGTAAAGTAGTCGAATAAATACTGTCTTTTGTTGAAAACGGAACTTAACAGACTTATTCTACGTAAGTTTGGTTCCAACTGATCAAGAGGTTTTCGAGAGGATGAACCATTAACCAACTCTTTTGTTCTAGTTGTTCTGTTGTGTTTGGAGAGGAATATATAAGCGAAAATTCGGACGGTCGGCAGACGCAAATTAATGGCAATAGCTCCTTGTCGTCGGTAGAAAAAACAGAAGCGGATTGTACAGCACACTAACCGTTCAGTCTAATGATTTAGATATTCGCGGGCGATCAACATATTTTATTACATAATCATCTGACACAACAAATGTGTGTATACATATTTATCGATGTGTATCAAATGTTTATTCTTCAGTCAAGAACTAGGTCATTAAAACCTTTTAAACGGTACACAGGTCATTCTAGGTTCAGACTATCAAAAATGGCAGACCAAGTGAAACCAAAAGCAAGAGTTGTTTTAATTGCAATGGATGGCAGTGACAATGCAAAGTATGCTTATCAGTGTAAGTAAAATGTTTGTATACTCACAGCTATTAGATCACACATGTCACACATTACAGAAAGTCAATAATCAGGTAATAAAATTCAAATTCAATGTTTAGATAGTATTGAAATAGCCTTTTCTGTCAACTTTTTTTACTGAGTGCAAGTATTAAAATAAATTATGCACAAGCGGCTACAAAGTTTACTTATTAGATTTATTAGGAGTTCGTAAAATTTTTAAAAGGGCTGTTTTTCTGTTTTGTACATACAGTATTATTTTGCGTATCTCATGTGTTTGTGCGTTTTATTTATTTGCTGCGATTAATAACTTTTTACAATCCCTTGTTGAAGGCATTAATTGTCATGTGGAGACTTGCGTTTTACTCATGGTTGGAGTGCGTTCTCTCTGTCTTGTAATTTATCTTAGTAATCTTGCATAAATGTTGTACTGTTAGACTTTTAACTGAACGTTTTCTTATATATTTTTAAAATATTTTTATAGTTTTAAGCTGACCTAATGTAATAAATCAACAATACTCATTTCAGGCTATGTATACATGTATATTTACACAGTATATATTTCAAAAATCAAAGCTCTTTGATATCGCCCCCATTAAATATGATAAATATTTACATCTATATATTACCATAAAAGTTTTATTTCATACAGGTACACGTATTCATGGTCAGGAACACCTGACCTGGGATAGAAATATATTTAATATGACCTATTTACCACGTTTAAAGTCTGGCTATTTTCTTTTCACGGACACATATAATACATGTATCTTCATATTTGACCCCCGTAGAGAAAGCCTTGTTATGCGTAACAACTTTACATAATAAACAAAGCTTTTCAATCATTACATAATAAACAAAAACTTGGAGTGCCCAATATTTACAAAATGACTACGTCTAAAAAAAAACCTAAAGAAATTCTCAAAAACGTAAGAACTAACATGTATTTTTGGCGCAGGTATTTTCCTAAAGAGTGTTGAATGATTGAAGTTTGTCGTTTCCCTAGCGTTATTTGAACCGGTCACGGCGTTGGTACGCTAATGGAACCTTATAATCCTTCCTAACACTGACTTTAGCCTGCTGTCCTTTATACTAAATACGTACTGAAATTCTTGCATTCTGAAATTTAGAGATGATCAGCTTCCAATCTAAATGTTTCGTGATGTATTTCATGATGCACCAGCGGACAAATATGAAGACTTGTCGTCAGTCACTGTTATCTAAATGTTGGCAGATCCCGACAATACATGTACGTACCGATAAACAACGATGAATAGGTTGTTCGAATGATGATGAACGTTGCACAGGATGATATTTCGATTTACAAGCTGTCCGAATCCACTTGACATTTATTCAGATTCCCGGCTTCTTGACTAATGCCTTTTATATCTCGGCCACCTTAGCAGTATATAATACAGTTTCGAACTTTATCTCTCACCGGAGGAATTCTACACATTTTAATAAAAAACGATACCTTTTTAATAATTTACAAAAGTTATAAAATGCAAAAATGTGTTGCTTTATAGTATGACAACAGACAGTATATTGTTTTTCACATTTACTATGTTCAAATAAATTCATAACTGTATAGGGTTTGATAAATATGGAAATCAAAATTTCCCCTATTTAAATATATCACCGATTTAATGAAGTTAGGCAAAATGTTGATTTTCCATTTCTCATACTCATGCATGTTTATATGCTTCATTTTGAAAATATTTAAAGATTATAAGATTATTGCATGCTTCTTTCCATATTATGATCCTGAGATCCCAATATCGTCCGAGGGATGATATTAGAGTTGATATGGAAAGGGACATGTAATGATATATTAATCACACACTGTAATCATAATTTGCATTGATTTGTATTTATTTACTTGACTTTGAATAAAAAGTTATATTATGCATACATTTAAGAAAGAAATAATTTTTATGGTAGAAACTGCCCATATTTATCAATACTACAATAAACGTGACGTCATAATGTTCTCGGATATTGCGTGAGGTCCGAAATCAGCCCCATATAGATCCTACAATATATAATCCATATCAGCCGCGAAGGCATGATAATCCAAGTGAACTTTGTTCTATGTCAGTAATAGCAGTTTCTATTAAATTTTATCATGTACTTACAACTTAATGAAGGAAATTTGCATATACGACACCGTAAGAACTTTGCCGGCTGTATTTGAGTGTCATGGCCGATATCGATATCACCACGCCTTTATCGATATTGATCACATGACAACGTCACTATTGTAAATTGTAATATAGACAAAGAATTTAAGATAAACATAATATGAGATATGCTCTCTTCTTAATCCTCCTCCAGTACCATCCTTCGAGCTAAATTTCTCGATTTGGCAAATATTTATTTCCATTAGAATAGAAGAAAATATAATAGATAAAAAATAGATAAAAATAGAAAAGAATATTTTTTATCCAACAAAGAACCCAGATGTGGCTATTTATACATGTACTTATGACAATCGAGATGCCAAAAATATTAACTTTGAATGTGATTCCGGTTCCCTTATATACATGTACATGTACTTGTTACAGGTTTGTATAATTGACTGACAGGTTACATAAAATAAAAAAACTCTATATTTTCTCTCCAAATATAGTGAAGACATATAAAAATATTTAATTTTATACTTATACGTAATCCACTGAAAATTGTATATTTGAAAGATGTCCCTTTCCGGATATCTGAAACGTGATTATTTTGATAATGATATTTTAAAATTTATTTATGAATTCGTTTATCCACATTTTCATTTAAGAATATATATGTGGCCATGGATGTCCGTAGATTATCAAACGGCTTCCGGTCATAGAAAAGCATGATGCTGTATTTCACTTATTATGTAAAAAAATAATTTGACAGGTGATTAATTGTACATGTGTAATTGAATGCGTAACACTTCGCTTGATTCACAAACCGAAAGGTTCAAGAAATGGTTATAGAATATTCATAGAGAGGGTAAAGAAATATGCCTACATATATCTTATTCAAATAAGGTGAGCACTTTGTTGATATAACACAAAATTTGAGATTTACTTCGGATCAAAACCCTAAGTAGATAATATACATTATTGACAAAAAGTCCAGTTAAAATAGGGTCAAATCTTCACCTGTACTCTCCCTTCTCCCCTATAACAGTTAAGATAAGAGTCCTTGATCAATGTCTAATCTAAGTCATATTGTTGACCATTAAAGTCGGGTAACTAAATATACTTTAAACAAATTGAGAGGAATTTTTAGGTTGCAAAAAACAGCCATCTAGAAAATGCCCATCATTTTTTCTATGATTCATACATTAATAAGAGCGCACCTATTTAATAATCTCAGCTGTTTACCTGATGCTTGCACAATGGGTATTAACCTGTTGACAAAAGGTAGCATAAGTAATTTTAGCACTGACCAAAATGAGAACATTTTCAAACATGTTTATGAATACAAAGTCAAAAGATTCCTGATTGTAATAAAAATGACTAAAATTTCCACACACAACACAACACAGCTATCTCAGTTCTTTCTATTTGATTCTGTCTTCATCTATATCATGAAATACTTAAAAATCAATGTAAATGTCCATTACCAGTAAGCATACTCAAGTTATCTTTGTAAACTAGAGTAGACTTTACAAGTATGATTTTACTTGTGTCCTATCCAATTTGCATCTTGAACAAATAAAATATGTTTCAAACAAACAGCAAGCATCTTTAAGAATCGCGAATTGACTACAATGGATTCAAAACGAGGCCACCAGTCCTAAGGTAATGTCAGAACATCAACAGTTCTGTGGTTGTTTGTGAAAAATATACTGTTTATAGATTGTTAATGCATAATTATACTTGTCTAACTAAATTGTCGGTTTGTCTACATATGACATGCACATATATTACGTTAGAAAGTTTCTTTATCTTTCTTTGGTGGACTTCATGTGTTTTTTGTTACGACCGCAATGCTATGGCGCTGTCATTGGAATCGTCGGTACGTCGTCAGCGCTACATGTAGCTTTAAAATAGTTTTTTTCTTATAATATTTTAATGTAAGCTACATGTGTATCTACATCTTGTCTGATTTAATGGATTTTTTATTTTTATTTCGTCACGACTAAGTCAACGTAATGAGCCACAAATGCCATGACCCATCTCTTACCGGTATTGAGATATACGGTGTTAAAATGGCCACATTCGAATTTTGGAAACTGTTTGACTTCTCATCAGATTTTGATGGTTTTTTTTCAAATGAATGAATCCTTATGAATTATGCAGCAAAAGTTTCTCCAAGCAATTTTTATTGTCTTTGCCGATTTCTTTACATGTATAAAAGGGGTCAATATTTTAAATGCAAATTTAATGGAGAATAGAAATTTTTATTTTGCATCTGATTTTGATGGTTGATTTAGCCGTGCTGTATCTAGCATTTAACTGTATCCATCACTTCAATTACAATCTCCAAGCATTACTCATATCAGTGGATTGCACTTACAAAGTCAGATGACTTTGCTGCGGAGATTGCAAAATACTGTGTCCAGAATTTACCCAAATGTAATTTGTGCATCTTTTCGATGCCAATATGTCGGGTTGTATCATGTTACGCTTACGAACGACTCATTTATTTTATATAAAAACATATAAAATTATTTCCTGGGAAACCTTGACATTTTATGAGCACAAATACTCACATTGACTCTAAGAATCTATTTTCAGGGTACTTAGACCACATTCATCGTCCTGATGATCAAATCGTAATGTTTAATTGTGTTGAATTTCATGAAACCAACCAACTCACAACCTGGATGTATGGTAGGTATATAAGAAATATAAAATGAGGGAACGTAGGTCCTGATATTAATTGTTTGTGATTTTTTTTCAGGGTATTTAGACCATATACATAAAGACGATGACACGGTTGTTATGGTAAATTCGGTAGAGTTTCACGATGTTTTACATAGCTCCCAATGGTATTATGGTATGTTCCGGAACTAGTCCAATATTGCCTTTAGTTAGCCTCCACTTTCTTTTATATATATTGTTTCGTAGAAATGCTAGTATCGCATGCACGCGTTTTATGTTGTGGTGACATAATACACACTTCATTTTATAATAATTTGTTCATTGTCGTTTATTTCACTTTCAGGCAAACAATCGGAATGGAAATCCGTCACTGATCTAAAAATGATCAAACATTCAACGTTACTAAATTAACCGTTTACTCGACATTCAATTCAAATTCGAAATGGAATTAATATTCCAACAGCACGATGGCTGTTCAATTATTAAGAGCTTTATAATGTAAATTTTCATCAAAATCTTATAAACATTTAGCACATCCAATAAAGTTCGTAGTTATAGTCCAATTGTCCTATACAGCTCTCTCTCTCTCTCTTTGTGTTTGTGTGTGGGTGTTTTGTGTTGTATTTGTGTATGGCATTGGCAGAGGAGAATCGGACTAGACCGAACAAGTAGTTATTACATATCACATACCGAATGTCGGTAAACAATATCTTCACTTATTTAGGGTGCATGCGATGCTTCCATTTCAATGTGTAGTTCTATATATATATATATATAGTTCTTTATGGATCGTAGTGGCATTCCTTGTTCTCGCTATACATGTATTAGTTTTCTTTCTTTCACTGTTTGATTATGTTGATTTCGTTTCTACTATTTTTTAACCCTCTAACTTAATAATGAGTCACGAAATTTAAATTATTATGATTTAAGTTGTATTTAACATTTTTGCTTGGCAATGAATCCGCTCTTTTTATGTATGTTTCTTCAGACTTAAAAAACGAGATCAGTTCACATTCTTATTTAAATCAACATTGTGCCAATATATTCGATCATTAGATTTCCTTTTCTGCATAAAAACTTTTTGACTACGATGAATCAAAATGATTATCGTATTTTAACTCAATTCCAAAACTTCTTAAGACTTCATCAGCTTATGGGATTGTCTCGCTTGCTACGAAAAATTTTGTTACTTTCTTATTTCAGCCCCATATGCCTTTGATAGGGACACACTTTCAAACTTATTAGAACAAGAGAGTCAACAATTACGACACAAGTTAGAGGAATATGCTCATTTAATGAGAGAAACAAAGGTAAAAATATATGGCTATTGAAATTATTGAAAATTTGGATCAGTAAATATTCTAAAACTTTATTCAGGAAAAAATACAGAATAGTATTCGAATGTGTGACACATCTTAGGAAGAACGCATTTGAAATGTTGGTCTTTTTTGCACCCGGGACATAGAAAAAAAGATGTGAAAAAAGGTGTGTGGTAGACAGCCTACCAAAACGTTTCAATTACAAACCCTAAGTCCTTCAGTAACAGACGAATATCCACACCACCTGGCAAGTTGTTAAAGGCCCAGAATATAAAATACAATGATATTCCAAGGTCTTTATTATCGGGAAATAAAGAATTAATGTAAAATAGTCACACTTAACATAAAAAACAACGAAATCCATTAGACAATTGTTAGCGCTCAGCCCTAGCATTACCAGGGACACTGCTGCGATTTACAGATAAAACAGATGACATTACAGCTGGTTTAAAATCCAAACCCAATTATAATATACATAGTTCTCTTTAGCTGACATCTATCAAAACAAGAACATTTTGATGTAGTATAAATATATTAATAGCGAAAAAAAACGAATTGTGCAAATGTCCAAATAAAAAAAAATAAATCGTTGTTATGCAGTGAAAGTATGTAAGGGAATATTGACTTAAATTAAGTTTTGATGTAAATCATTGAGCAGAGAGTCAATGTTGTTTCATAATAACGCATATTCAAAGATATTAAATTAGTGTTATAAAGATATTCTTTATGGATAAAATACAAAATTACCCATGTTGAATAAATATGCAGAATTACCCATGTTGAATAAATATGCAGAATTACCCATGTTGAATAAATATGCATGTTGAATAAATATGCAAAATTACCCATGTTGAATAAATATGCAGAATTACCCATGTTGAATAAATATGCAGACTTTTCGTATGCTATATGCACATTTCAAAGAGTAACCTCTCATCAGTAGCATTAGAACCAAATTGTAGGAAGTCCAAGATCGAAACATAGCGAAAGAAGCACTCAAATCCAAACAATTCGAAATAGGAAGTTTTAACAGCTGGGACAACTTTTAAGTGCGATACTTTTCGAGGCTTTTCGTATTTTAGTGTTATAGAATTTTAATAAATGCAACAAATTTCTGTGAAACATCGTTTGATAAAGTAACTAATCCTAATGTGTTGTGTTTAAATTTACTAGCTTTTATCCAATATTTATTGGATTGAGATGTTAATTTTGTCCAGTGTTTGGAGAAATGCCGCTCTCTAGAAACGTTAAAACAAATTGTGAAAGCTCATCATGATGGTCTGTTACTGCTAAATTTCCCACCCCTACCTAACCAGAGCCCGACACTCTGGCATTCTCTGGAGACAAAATGTCCTGCCGAATACCATCCCTACTTCATGTTATGATTTATTGTTTGTTCACGTCCTGACTATGGCAATCTAACCAGTTGACCTACATGTAAAAAAAACTATTTATTGTATACCTATCTTCACTTGGTCGTTTCTCAAATTTCCCTAAAACCATAAATATATATAATACTATAAAGTAATTGAAATCTCATCACACCAATAATAAAAATATGTAAATCTTGAAAGAATACGACAAAAAAGTAGTAATATGTGAAAGGACTTTCAAATCTCCAGACGAAAATGTCAAAATAAAATTTACAGAATGTATAGAATTTCAATTTGAGCTGCATATTCATTGATAATTCAACCAGAGATTATATTCTCACTCATTCTGCTGTGAAAATGTTCCAACTCATTCTAAAGAAGAGTCTTAACACTAAATTTTGTTGACATGTTTTTGATCTGATGGTGCTTGTGCTCTACCGCCCATTTTATTTCTGCCATGCCAGGATTTATACAGGATGTAATTCTTACAGATGCACCTAAGTCTTGGTAGAAGAAAATTGTTGAATTGATTTATATTATTATATTGTTCAAAGTTGTAACTGAAAATTTTTTACCAGAAAAGACATAAATTCAATGGCGTTTATATTTTGAACATGTACATTGACTGAGCAAGGATTCACTCCAGTCAAGAGGAGAAAAGTTGCATAAAAAAGAAAATACTACTTGGACTTTCAAAATCTCAAAACATTTGAAACAGACCCGCATGCAAAATTATTTTTGGTATATTTACGTAACAAGCCTGTTGTAATCCATTCCAAAACAGAGGTATAATTTCGCGGTCATCTTAAAATTTAACTTTTGTTAACATATTTATTATTGTTTTACGGAATTTGAGTCTAAATTTGATTTTTTAGCAAATTCAACAGGAACAATTCTTACATTTTTCAATTCTTTACTATACTGCATATAGCTTTTTTCTCCCGGACCGATTTCCTGTAATTTTTGCCTTTCTTGATTTTTTATTGATTGATTGATTGTTGTTTAACGTCCAGTGGCAAATATTTCATGCATATTCAGAACGAAAACAAGTAAGCAATAAATCAATATGTAGCAAGGGACCGGTAAGGGAGGGACTTGTAGACTGCCACTGGAAAAATAGCGGGTTGGATAGTGGCGGAAAATTTAGCCTTGTAACTGGTCGATTACTGACCACTCAAAATGAGCTGTTACAAAGGGTCTTAAACATGCTTAAGACGTGGCATTTCCTAAACACGGGGCGTCTTTAACGTCTCGTGAACTTGATTTTTTTTTAAATTATTTACTATTCATTAAAAATTTTGTACTGTAATAACACTTTAATTACATATATGTAACTTAATATTTAGGTGCATGGAACGGTAAAGAGCATCCACGCAGAACGACCCGGAGAAGGCATTGTGAAAGCAGCAGAAGAAGCTCACGCTGACCTTGTTATCATTGGTACCAGAGGTCACGGTAAACTGAGAAGAACATTGCTGGGAAGTGTTAGTGACTATGTTTTACACCATGCCCACGTGCCTGTCATTGTCTGTCGCCACAAGGATGATCATCATAATCATGGACATGAAGATCATTGAAATGAATTTTCACAATAGAGGTTCTGAAAGGGGTTTCTTTGCTTTGAAATCTATGTTCTTTTTGTACCACTATAAATATGTTGCGATTTTTTGTCTTAAAAATCAGGGAATAACCAAACTAGTCATTGGTAACTTTTGCAGAAAAAGTTACACTTGCCAATATGTACCGTTAAATTAAGATCACTACTCGTATTATTATGAACGATTTACTAATGTCAATATGAACCTGTTACTTTCGTAGACATTAATTTATCAGTGTGAACTTTTTATTTCAGTTCACACTTACACTGTGAACTGTGTGAACCGGTTATTTAAGAAAACTGATGCCGTTGTTTTTCTGACCCCTAAATTATAACTTTTTAAGCGTGCCAGAACTGTTTCAGCAGTAACTGCTATCAATAGATTTAAAGTTTTGAGAACATTTTGATCAAAGGGAAATAACTCTAAATTTTATATACATGTTTTTTTGATGAATGGAGAAACAAGGTATTCACAATGTGAAATAATTGTTTAAGTTTTATCATCCAGACATTTTCACATAACTTCTGTAATCCAGAGTTTTGGGTCATTGGTGAAACAGTTATTTTGTCAACATGAACCATATTTTAAAGATATGAAACATGAATTGGAAACTGTTACTTTTGTCAGTGTGAATTCACGATTTGTTAGTGTTTTACACGTATTTAACAAGTTACCTTTTGTTCTTATGAACTATTTAATTACTTTACTTCGTTTGATAGTATGAACCGTTTTTTTTTAATTACAGTTTTAATTGTGTACCGTTCCTTTATCTACACTTCTTCAAAATAAAGATAAGACCGCTAGAAACCTTTCAGAACCTGATACCGCTATTTTTTTTTTACAATAACTGGACTGTCGTAGGACTAGACCCCTTTTGGAATCTGCTGATAGCGGTAACTTTATATAATAATTGGACTGCCGTAGGAATAGACTCCTTAACCCAGCCACATACTTATGTATCATCCCCAGCTAGGAACACACAGTCCAGTGGTTGTCTTTTTTCAATTATTCAGTTATTGTTATTTGTTTACATTATTTTTAATAGATTAGGTCGATTGTCGTGTTTTATGAATAGCTTCACATTTTGTATTTCGGGGCCTTTTGCAGCTTCCGTTATGGTGGTTCATTGTTGAAGGCCGTATTGTGACCTGTTTTAGTTTAGATTCGACTGTCATTTGGTGGATGGTTGTCTCATGGACAATCATGCCTCATCTCCTATTTTTATAGACCCCCCTTTTGAAACCTGATACCGGTTACTTTATACATCAATTGATTTTCCGTAGGACGAGGCCCCCTTTTGGAACTTGGTATCGGTAATTTTATACAGTATTTGTACTACCGTATGACTACCAAAATGTTCCACAGCATAATTCATGTAATTTCAGGTTGATTACAACGAATCATTAAATTGATTACTCAAATACATGCATTGATTCTTTGTTTATTTATCTTTTATATACATTCTTTTATGCATATTATGTATTGGCTGTTTGGAAAATGATATTTATTGTATACCTACGAAGGAAATAAACATTTTATTCAGTGTTTACTTTTATCAGTATTTCAGCTACGTTTTAACAGATATGTGTTTGATTTCCACTTTTAAACTTTCCACAGTGCACACAACTTTCAATCTTAAATCCAAAATATAAATGAAATTAAAGGAAAAAAGGGGCATAGGATATATGCACAGCAGTTGTATGAATTGATGACCCTGGACTTGCATGAACAGCCGATGATGAACTCAAAACAAAGAGATGTAAGGGAGTTTTAAACATTGTAAAATATAGATAACAAATGTTACAACTATAAGCAACCAAGGTTACCAGTGTTATTTTAATTTGAACTTATGTTGGGGGTTGTAAACTAACTGCTTGTAAGTTTTTTGCCTGAAGAAAAATATGTTACGTCATTAAATCTTTTTATGAAAGTTGTGACTGCTTTTAAAATTGGACAAAGATAGCTAGGACAATCGAAGCTTTCAAATTTATCCTCAATTTTCAGTTCGCGACAAATCATTTTGTGATTCTATATCTGATTTACTATGCAAAAGGGGGGGGGGGACTTTGTGTCCAATATAGATCTGCAGTTGTTGCATTGGTCCAATATGTTTGGAAACGGGTTATGGATCTATGCCCTAAACCCCTTTTTCGGTCCAAAATGAAGTTTTTGTGATTTAAGAGATCAAATGTAATTTGAAATAAAAAATGTGCAGCATACTATGTTCTACAAAATGAGTTTAAATTCAAGGACAAGTCTCTAGCAGTTACATTAATGTCTTTATATACGACCGCAGAAAATTCGTCGTCGGCGTTGCCGTCTTTAAACAGTTTTGTTTCTGCACGATAACTTTTGTTCTATTTAGCCGATTCTTTAATATTTTGGACATTGATTTTGTATCTTTGATAGAGATATGCATTGAATTTGGGTGACCTAGCACTTCTTGTTTTTTTTTTTTTGAAAGTTTTGCTATGGCAAAATCTTTCTATGTTGCCATCTATTTCAATAGCTGACACTATGAAAATCAGCACGCATTCAGATGCAAGTTATTTGGTGCAGAATACAAATAGTTCCAAACTTTATTTGAAAAGACTGAAGTTGATGAGTACACAGGGGTAATCTACAGTTCGACGCACAAAGTGTGATATTTTAGAAGCTTTTACCTTTTAGAGACAGTATTCTATTTTAACACCCGTGTAAATAAGTCCATGAGCTGTAAATAGTGACTTTTAAACACAATATATTTGAAATGAATCGACATGGATTTCCCTGGTGTTCCTGTATATAGGAAGCTAATACGAAGAAGAAATTCCACATCATTTGGTTTAATACATCGACACCCAATAATTTTTAAAGCAACAGAGAATTTCACGAGTGCCCTGATCAAAAGTTTGATTTATTCAAGCTATACTTATCAAATGTTATTACGAACTTAAAAACAGATAAAATATGCAGAGCGTACCGATATTTTTATCATGCCGATGTCCGCTGAATCATCGAGCTGGAATATTGACAAACCGACGGATACTATCGTTCCTAAAGTTTCATGAGCTTCATATTGCTGTGGAAATACTCAATTTCAGATAATTAACCCATTCAAGTACCTCTACGAATCTAGATTACCGCTAACATACACGGAAGCAACAGGTGTCTTATTTACATCTGGGTACCGGAAACAAAGTAATTTTGGCGGGAAATACAAAACACGTCAAGTTGGTCCCGACCGCAAACCATAAATCAAAACTTGAGTAAATAGTTCTCTGGACGTTTCAATTAGAAAAAAATTAAAATTAAAATACAAATAATGGGGTTCCAAAACAAGACAAATTATTGCATTTTGTTTCCTACTTATAAAACTATGTTATTAATTTCAATGATTAGTCTTTTGTAGGATGTCACTTAGGAGTTTCCAAAAGAAATGCTTGTAGAACACAGAAAATTTTGTGCTTAAAAGAGTTTTCACTTCTAATGTTTTTGAATTTTTTTCATAACATATAAGAGATTAACAGTAAACATAAAACAATTAAGAAATATAACTACAAAATTTTAAATATAAAATACCGTGCCTTTGTCAAGTGGGATGACAAGGAAGACACAGATAGACTTCCTAATTACAAATATTTCTAGAACCAGTTCAATAAAAATTGAGTAGAATGGTACTGTGGAAGTTCTAATTTGAAAAATCTCAAAATCAAAATAAAAAAATAATGTGATTCCAAAACAAAGATTATTGCAGTTTTTTTCCCATTTTCTCCAAAATTAATGGTCAATTTCTCTGATGAATCTTAGTTGCTTATCTCTTAACAAAGCTTGTAATTATACAGGAAAAATTTGTTGTATTTTTTCTTCACTTTCAATGGTATTTTCATATGTAACAGTAAATTCTCAAACATTTTAGAAATAACTGCAAAATTTCAAGGTTAAATACAAGTTCTTTGGCAAGTGAGATGACAAAAACATCAGTTAAAATTCCTGAGTACAGTT
>JAULBM010311936.1:0-14048 GCA_032357055.1 Geukensia granosissima | reverse complement strand
ACCTACAAGGAACCAATCTTTGTGTAGTTAACCTGTCCAGTGCTGTACCAAGTTATATGTAGTAATAAATCGACAGTCGCACAAGTTACATGACAAGCTTAAAACCGATATGGTAAAAAAATAAATAATCAGTATCGAACTGAAGTGTTAAATCCATTTCAACTGATTTTTATTGTGTGTTTCATTGCTGTGATGTTTTGTCATATCATTGTCCCAGGTTAGAGCGGTGGTTGTGCGCTCACAAACTGGTTTTACCCCGCCACATACTTAATGTGATTTTCCCAAGCAAAGAACCGTAGTCCAGTGGTTGTCGTTGTTTAATTGGTCATTTATTGTTCACAATTTTTTCAATAGATTAGTCTTGTTGTCGTGTTTTTTCAATAGTTTCAAATTTTGTATTTTGGGGGTCTTTTACCGCTTCCGTTATGGTATGGAATCTGGTTCAACATTGAAGGCCGTAATAGAACCTGTTGAAGTTTGAATTCTACTATCATTTGGTGCATGGCTGTTTCATGCACAATCATGCCACATCTCCTATTTTTATATGATAAAGACATTTGGTTTTTTTTTTTTTGATATTGAATATATAGTTTACCTTGCCAACGGCTTTGACTAGCGAGTACACACGACTGGTGTCACTAGTGGCGCAGGAGTTACGTACCTGAACTTGCTCTCGTTTTATTGATTTCGTGTCACTACGACCTTTGATTTTGGTGTAGTGTTGTGTAATATTTTATCCTCTGACTCTACGATTTTCGTCTGCCCTTTTGCTATCGTCAGTATACTAAACGATATGAATTTAGCCAAACAATTCATGTCTTTTTTGTTTGCTATAAGGTGAGATTTATATTTATATTTAATCTGCAGTGGAAGGGCTGTCCGTATTTACGAAAATGACATAAATTGTCTTCCGCTGCTCTTATTCCTTTCAATTAGATTTAAGGAACAGAACCATGATTGCCCAAGATTAGTGTGAGAATGAGAAAGAAAATGAATACATATTCGCTGCAACTTATTACACACACTCGATTTCCCTGTTGCGTTGATGGAAGCAACAAAGGAAATTGTTCACTTAATTGATTCCAATAGACTTTGGCATTTAGGTAAAGTTTGTTTTTACTGACAAGACATTGAATTTATGTCTTTGATGTCATCTCACGCTCATCCTTGACAACTTCTTAATGTGATTGTCTCCAACCAGACCGGTCCTTGGTTTATCGTTTTTTTCTTTCTGACATTTATATTAAAGAAAATGTCATCAGATTCAATATTTCCCACATTTCGCTTCATTTCACTGTGATTTTATGACTTCTTGATTTCCCAAATGTCTTGTCAATATTTGAAGTTTTATGTAATGGTTTAGAAAAAGAAAGGATATTGTCACGATCCTTTGCGAAATCCCAGACATAAACCATTTTCAGATCATATTGAATTACGAAGTCGCTATATTGAAAATTTTATTTTTCTTAGGACCCGTTATAGACATAAGCGTCTTTTGAGTTTGCTTAAACATGACATATTATGTCTTCCCCCTGTGAATTCATACGCCAGCGATATTTTGAAAAAAATTTCTGCACCACAATCCTCAGCATTATTCATTGAAAATAAAAATGCTTGTTATTTCTGCTCTATGTCCCTACGACATTGAGAAACCTTTCCCTCCGTTAAGGTGACTAACTACTTGTACCACTTATTATCTCAGGTGGACTTTAAAGGTTATCGGTCTTACACTGCAACGTATAATGGCTTTAAACCAGTGACGTATATGTCTATTATACGTTCCTGTTAAAACGTATGTAGAATGAAGGAGAATATTTTAATTCATTTAAACTAACACGTTCTTTCAGGTAATAGTAATTAACAAAATAAACATTTGATTTCCGATAAAATACTCAGTTCAGACAAAAAATATAAGATAACTCGTGATTACAAGACACAAAAATAGCCAAAGATATAAAGAGTACTGCCAGAGACTGATAATCTGTTTTTACGTGCAATGCAGAACTCTTTTACCTTTGAATGAATGTGCACATTCATGCATATGTTAAGGTAAGAAGGTCAGAACGAGTGTTTGATATATTTTATATCCACATCTTTGATGTTTTATTACAATGCCTGCCATTAAGACCTTGTTTATGTGATAATTATCCATAATTACAAAATTATTAATTTGCAAGTCATACTGAGTACGTCTTTCCTAGGGTCATAACTAGGTAATTATTAGAAATTAACCACATGATGAGCAAACGAAAACTGCAGAGAATGACGAACTGGTCGAAAAACTACAAATAAAATTACCTGGAATTTTACAAAAGCATTTATTTTCTGAAACTTTTCTTAAACGGATAATCAATGAATTCCGTTTGTTTGTTTGTTTAATAGTTTCGAGTTTTTAGATATTTTTTTCTATGTGAGTTGGCGTTCTGTTTCTTTGCAAATAAAGATAACGTCACTAAATCCTATCACTAGGGTATATTATGGAAACCATTATGATCGGACCAAAAGTATAAGCAATAGTCAACTGTAGACAATAAGAAATTCTAAAGCAGCACATCCAATAGACAATTAGAAATTAAACTACGTATCTCTTCCATTCCATGCATCATCCAAAACTTCAGTTATTGGTTTGTGTGTCCTTTAAGTTGAAATACTGAACACGGCTACAGTTCTATAACGGCGGCTACACCATAGTAACAAATACTTTATAACACATTTTTTAAAAATCAATATTTTTGCAGGGAAAATCGAGATTTGCAAGTCCGGGAAGTTTGACAGTTAATCGCTTCGTAAACCTACACGTTTATGTATTGAAAAACATACAAGTACATGCAAGGTAGTCGGTTGGAAAATAGTTTGTTACAAAAAAAAATTATACATAATTTACATAAACAGAAAAAATAATCTGAACATTGTCACTAACTGCCAAAACAACAATCAAATCATGACTTCAGTTTAATTAATTGAATTAAACTGTGACGAAGTAGAGTTTGCAAAAATACCTGATATTCAGATTTGAAACAAATTTCCTATATATTGGAGAAGTGTTACAAGAAATAAATAACTTAATGTGAAACAACAGAAAACCAAAATCCTAGAAATAAAAAAGGAATCTTCACCAACTACCCTCTCCCCAATTAGCAATTTCCTTCTGTATATCTGAAAAACAATTTTACATAAATGCAAAATTCGACGCAATGCCTTTCTTTTTAATATAAAAAATAAAAAATTTAAGCGTGTACCTTGCTAATATATAGAACCTGGTTGCAGCTTTCTTTTTTTTTTTGAGGTAGAAGCGCTACATGTATCAAGGATTCAAACTCTAAATATTTGGCAAGGAATGACCAAGAACCAATGCGGTTTTATTCAGTGAAGGTATGAATAGTGTAGATTCGCAATTTCAATGTCATTTGCTCAAAGTCAACTAGATTAAAGTGGAAAGTTATTGGTACGAAAGTTAATCCTCACCATAACTACGATGCCAGGAAATATTATGTTTGGGTGTATGTAGTACATACTGTGTATGCAATACAAATGCTATTTCTAATTGATGTTATACAGATAATATATAACTATATGATTTATTCCAACAAAGCAAATAAAACTGCATTTTTGACCCGAAAAAATCAAGTTGACTATTTTAAAAGCATCTTAATATTTTACTTTTAAAATGTTCATGTTTTAATGTTTTCACAGTTAAATTAATAAAAAATTATAATACAGAATTTTTTTAAATTTTTTTGTGGCTGCATTTTTAAAAACGATTTTCTGTCGTTGTATTTTGATATAAAGGTAAATTTCTCAACAAATTTGTCGGTTCATACACTCTAAGTTACCAGTTATATAGAGTAAAATAGGACCAGCATCAACAGAAATATTGTTATGTTTTTGCTATTTTCAGGTTTACTATTATGATGTTATGATGACCTTATCGTTGACTTCATTTCCAAAATGTTCTTGTTTTAGCACATGTTTCTACAACAAAGGAAAACTAAAGCGCCAGAAACAAAGCTGGTTCAATCTAAAGAACCAATCTCCGAAACAAAGTATCCTAACTTCCAGTAAAACCTCCAGTAGTCGACTCTGCCATACGTGAGACGCAATTTTGTGAGCTTCCTCTCATGGCGGTCACATCTGCTTGTGACGCAATAATTTCTTGACATCAAAACTATTTTGACGTCCCAATCCAGGCAATAAATGCATGTCGGAACATGTATGGCAGAGATGTATGTGTCTGATGAAGGAAGTACTACACTCTCTGTTTCGGAGATTGCTAAAGAACAGCAGTATGAACATCATTGGCCATTCACTTCATATAATCCGGTAAATGACGGAAATGCACGAGCGTAACCCGATTGTAATTTTTTAGATATACAACTCTGTATATTTACCCGAGTTGTTCATTAGTGCGGAAGGTCGTTGGTTCGATCCCCGGCCGGGTCAAACCAAAAACATTAAAATTGGTATTTGCTGCTTTTTCGCTAAGCACGCAGCATTTAGGTGCAAGAGCAAAGACTGGTCGGCCCTGAGTCAGAATAATGTGTCTGGGTTAAGTGGCACGTCTTCCTGCGGACTGTTGCTTTCGTGAGCTAGCACATTAAAAATCCGTCTCAGCGTGTCGGTCTAGTATAAAGCATCACTCATCATCATTAATATGCTCTCATCCTGAATATGCATAAAATATTTGCCACTGGACGTTAAGCACCATTTAACCAATCAATCAAGTTAATCCAGATTGAACTAAAAACGCAAAGTATTGACTAAATCTGACGTAATCATTAGTAATGGTCTTTTGCGCAAATTAAATAAATGTAAATTAGTTGATCGGCATAACATTAGCGGCTTGACTGAGTTGAAAATTGGCTAAAACCACATCTACTCTTAAACCGGATACATCTGGCAGTCTGAGCAGACCCACATAATAGCTATGAATACTCAAATACGTATTTGTAAGTTTATGTCCTGTTCCATCTTGTTCCTGTTTGCGAGATTCCCGAGACTGCCGTATCCGTCTCGTCTTGTCCCATTTTGTCGGACCCTTCCATTTTCTTTCACTTTCTCATTATATCCTAGATTACCAAATTCTACTGGACAAACTGAGACTTGGTGATTCTTTATGACTTCAAATGCGTCTTGATTGTTTATATATAATGATTGTTACTTTATTTTAAGTAATATTTTTTAAGTTAATTAATCTTATATGTAAATTTTAAAATACTTTTAGATCTGCCTTATTATTATAAAGATCGAGGTATAAGTATTGCATAAATCACTTTTGCTATGTCGCATAACTAAGATAAAATTCAAAGTACTCACTTGTTTTCGTCAAATTTCTCCAAAGTCTTGATTTCAGTTTTGTGTTGACAATCCATTCAAACATCATTTTATAAGTCTCGTCAAATAAATCTCCAATCAAGGAAAATAAAATCCAATTTTTATATTTAAATTAAATCTCTGTTTGGCATTTTTTTTTCTTAAATTGCATGCAAGTTGCTTCACGGAACAGTCTGTTACAGTCAAAGTTATGTGACGTAAAAATAAGATATCCTCTACATAATGAGGATCTCTTGGGATATGTGCAGATTGCGTCGAGTGATCGAAACAGATGATTGTGTAGTATACCATGTTATCTCTGTATCAGAGAAACAGTAGCCTGTCTTTTGTTAATCCTTAATTGTTTTAGAGCCAAAGAAATGGTATGTTAATATGCTAAGCTGATTACGAAGTATTGGTTTTTGTGGTGGTTCCATAATTGGAAAAAAAGATATGACGGCTTCCAAAGTACAAATAACTTTTTTTACTTAAAGGTTGTGGTCATTTTTTTTTATGACATTGTGTGTCAATATAGCAAACTATTTCCACATTGAACTGCAAATCTTCTTTAACATACCGGTACACATTCTTCACATTTAATGTAATGGTTCAGGTATTTCAAACCGCAATGTATGTCATGAATTTATTTGTAAGTAAGATTTTTTTCTGAGACCGTTGTGTTATTATAGAAATTGGCATGCAATGCTGAAAATATTAAGGATTTATTTTTCCGAGACAATCCTGAAACATTTTAAATCCTATAAAATTACGGACTATTTTTATAATAATTAAAACAAAGTCTTGACAAGATAGATATAAATTTTGTAATAATTTAAACAAAGTCTTGTCAGGATAGACGTTATATTTATAATAATTAAAACAAAGTCTTATTAAGATATACGTACCAGGTAATAATTTCCCGTAATTTCGAATTTCAAATCTCAAATCCAAAAACAAATAAATTGGGTTTTGTTTAAAAGGAAGAGATGCCAGAATGTTACTTACATGTACGTATAAAACAAATATAAAAAGCCAAATTCATATTTACATTTACCTTTTACAAAACGATTATTTTTTTCTCCCTCTCTCTTTTATGGAAAAATTTACGTACATGAATATAGAGGACAAGCGTTTAAAAACAATTGATATTGGACTTAAGACTAGCTAGACAAATTAACAGCAGTATACATCGGTACAGACCACCGTAAGCTTTCAAAGCTGAAGTAAAGGACGTCAAATATCAAATAATACTTATTGAAGAAAGATTCATGATATCAATACGTGGTTAACAGAAAAATTGACTATAACAACTAAAATAATTTTGGTTTTTTTATTTTTTCGCAGCAATTCAGAGCATAATTGATACAAGGTGTGGGTTTCAACCCATTTTAATGCATTTTGGAGATCTCTTGATGAACTTTCAGCAACTGCTTGGTGATATAGCCTTGAACTTTTGTTTTTTCTAATTTTAAACTTGTCCTCACTTAACTTTAAATCTAAATTGATGGTACCAACTATATATGCCTATCCAGAATATAATCATTTTACAACATTTCCACACGTATTTTGTAAACATTTTGTTATTCTTTCTCGGTTTATAGACAAAATACCTATACTTTCTGGTAATCAATTTCACCTACAGTTTTCAAAGCAGTGAGAATTCTGTTCCAATATGTCTAAATATTTTCTTCGAATCCCCCTTTCATGTATCAGAGCAAATAATAAGTTCATGTTTATGTAAGAATGATGAAAACATCCACTAGCGTATCAGATTTTAAGGAAAGACTTTCTATGACAAAAGTAGCATGTGTTTTAACAAACGAAATAAATTGGTTTCTCTACAACGAATTATCTTAATAACTATCTGTTCGGCAATGTGATAACTGTGACATTAAAGACAATCATTTTGTATAAAATCAGCTTCCTTTACTATCTCTCTTTTAGTAGATGGTGTAATGTTTTCCTGATCAATACTAAACATTTCCAATGGTAACCTTTAAAACATTATTTTATATTTCACATGCTAATGTTTATCAAAAAGCAAGCTGCCGATTTTGGTATTAAACACCATAAGCTTGAATGTGTCAAGTTGCATCATTTAACATCTCTTCGTCTCAAAGAAATGTGATATCAATAAAAGTATTTTATACATCAACACGAAAAAACCAGCAGTCGAAAAAAAGCAAATACCATTTTTTATCAATATTTGATGTGGTTTTAACTAGAGGCTTCAAGATGCTTTAAACACACATTTGGAAGAGACTATCCGTGGATCATTCACAAAAGGTAAATTACAATTTGCTCAGTTGTTAGCAAAATAATTTTTTATAGTTACATTCACATGGGGTTTTATGCACAATAAAGTTAGACATGGGGTTTATGCAAAAAAGTTAGGGTGTAGAGGTCATCTTGGTAATGCGAGGGAAATGCTAAACAATAATGCAAAGGAGCCATCAAAGGACCATTCTATTTATGTTAAGTTGCAATAGGCAAAAGAATATTTCAATTAAATGCTAATGCGGTCCGATGTTAAACTAAGTTTAGCTGCGTCTGCCATCCTGGTTTTTCGGTGGGTTTGCGGGATAAACAACTGCGAGGGGACCATCTAAAGACGACTGCAGCAAACTTTGGCCCCAATTAATTCAGCAGTTCCACATATTGATGTTTAAGAGAGAATTTCCCGAAAGGCGAAAGGTACATGTTAACCTTTGTTCTGTTGTTGGGGCTATCTTGGTAGGTCGTTGGTGATGGATAAATTCTGTGAAGGGACCACCAAAAGATCATTTTATTAAAAATTGATTTAATTAGCTCAGCAGTTTTAGACAAAAAGTTTATTAGTGAATTTCTAATAGGTTTCCATTTTTAAACTTAGATCGGCTTTGTCGGTCCTATTGGTGGACAGGCCAGATACAATTCAAGTGGGGATTTTCCGAAATTAACCCCTTTATGTTCATTCAAATTTACAAAGTAGAATCATTCCACCAAAGTTTGATAATAATTTGCTATGCGGTTTTATTAAATATGATTTTTTTTTTGTAATTGTGAGATGGCAGAGAGACGGTGGAAGCAATGGGTTGGCAAATGCTTAGAGGGCCGTTTGGATCAGGATCAGGTGAGGTAAACAAGGATGTAATTATTTAACTCAGTTAGAGCTTAAAATAATTAGATTTGTCCTTTTGGGATATCTAAATAATTAACCATTTGTATTTATGCTTACATTTAACGTCCGACTCAGAGCAGTAATTTGCTATGTAGGACGTTAATAACATTCAACCCACCACCCCACCTGGTTTCATTAATTTATTAATCTTTTAGAACGTATTTGGTCAGGCTATTTATTATTCACGTATAACTGTTTTCAGATTATTTTTTTGTACAGTCAAAGGAAGATATCGGGTAATGTCAACTTTTTTATTCGCCAAGCTGTAGTCGTATCATGTTTATTATGTGCATTCTAAGCACTCAAATGTAAAATATGCGTGATTTTAAAAGTATAGTTAATAAGAAGTTGTCTAGTTTAAATGTTTCATCTGCAGCTTTTCAAATATTAATACATGTACAGTATATAAATTTGTTGCTGTGTGTATGAAGCTAAAAATCACAAAATTTTAGGGATAAACAGTGATTTTAGGTTTATTAGCGTATGTATTAATGATTTGCTAATAGGAAAAATTATTTCCGTTTGCTTAGCAAAAATTAACGTGATATATAAAACAAGATTCCAATATTGTGAAATTTTTTTATGCTATATGTACAATTTAAGGAGTAACATGTCATCAGTGGCAACAGAAGAAAAACATAGGAAGTTCCAGATCAAAATATAGCACAAGAAGTAATCAAATCAAACCAAAATTGAAATAGGCAGCCAAATCCTGCGGTAGATACAACTAATATGTGCAATATGTTTCGAAGCCTTCCCGTATTTCCAGTGCTTTAGAATTTAAACAAATCCAACAAATATCTGTAAAACATTGCTTGACAAGTCTGACGTCTGGGCTGATGAATACCCTTGGGATCCTCCGGTCCACAAGCAGAGGCGTCTTCAAGTGGTTTCAAAATACTAGTTTACCTATGTTGAAAAGATATTGTGAATTATAACCCATTGGGCAATTGCCAAAATTTTTTTGAGGTTAAGCGAATAAAACAAGGTCAGTCAAGACAAAAAAAAAACACGAGAACAAGATAAAAAGTTCAATTTGATCTTCAACTTCATGGTTACAATAAAGCCGTTACTAAATCACGGTTTTCTCATCACCTCATTTTTTGTATGGCTGATTATTGGATTTTCATTCACAGAAAGTGCCAATTTGAACATTCACATTTTGGCCACTAGCGAAACAAACTGCCCAGAAAAGCGCTTTTTCATTAATTTTTTAAATAATATTTAACAGAAATTTGCTGTTTGTGATAAAATGCAAACCCACAGATAATACAGAGATGCTCCGAAACGTATTGCACCGAGTAGAAATTCCCACCAATGGATATGGCTTCCTATTTCGATATAGTTGTATTTGAGTACTTCTTTTTCTTGTTTGGACCTCATAATTGCTGTTTTGGTTATAAGCTACTGATCAGAGATCATTCCTTGAAATGTGCATATGGCATATCAAAATTTTCCATACTTATACAACATTAGTAAATTTTTAATTGTAAGCAACTTGATTTTTAAAAGTATAAATGAGGAGTGATGTGTTATCTTTCTAACATTTATTTCATATCCTTCATTTGAATGAAAAGACAGCACACATGCTGAAAATATAACACAGAAAACTTACAAACGAAGAATGACTCAAACACGTTCCTCGCCACTTACACCCAGGGTCAACTTATTCTCTGGGAGGATAAGCAGTTCCTAAGTCTAATGATAAAAGCCGTGTCGGTTATAGAAAAATTCAATGTTTTTTGGGGGGTAGAGTTAAGATATATGCTTCAAACAGGATAAAAATATATGTTTTTAATTTACTTTGTAATGTATTACATTGTATATTCCAAATAAAAAACCATTTTTCTGATTAATGTTGGATATCTGTTTCTTAGCAGATTGAAAAGTTTTTCTTTGATTATTGCTTAATTCAACCAACTGAGCTTTTCCCATTTTATTATCTAATTACATATTTGACAATTTTACTGTAATATTCTGACGAATGTGTTGTTATTAAATGGGTTCGTGATAATAATCATACTGTAATCACCTGAAGTTCGACGACGTTTTTCGTTATATTTATTTGCCATCAGTAAATTTACGTAAGTGAGAATTGGTGATTAATTTTCTTTACAGTGTAATTCGAATTGAACAATTGTCTGCTGATAAAGCGTATCGATTCCTTTATACATGAATTTGTTTTGATTTGAGTGTTTTTTTTTCTATGTTTGAATCTTTGGCTCTAATCTTGTTGAAATGTACATAAAGCATACCTCCTCCATGTTTATTCAACACTGGTAATTTTGTATTTAAATATAGCAAGTAATATTGCACTAAAATTAATCATAAAAATAGACTCTAACTCACCATTCAAAACAACAATATCACATAGACGGACAAACACAAAACAATAGACTGTTTAAGAAAGATTTAAGTGTTGCAATTTCACAACCCGACGGCAATATCAACGAGAAAATCCTTGATACTCACATGACATTGCATATTCTTTAGCATTGTCAATCAAAATATGAAGAACGATTTTCATTAAATGTTCTAGAATCTATTTATAACCAAGTTAGATTGCTGGATCTGTCAAAACTCACTGCAAGACCTTTATAAAATTTTAAACATCCATACTATATGCAGTGGAACTCCACAAATGAATTTTCAAGTGTCCGAATCTTTTAGACGACACACATGTACTTCTCGCCTTTTAACACTACTATTTGCATTTTAATCCAGGGGTAGTTTTTTTATTTCAAAATTGCTTTTTTATCTTCTATTTTGGTCCCAATGAGAAAATACCGGTTTACGGTTTACGGGTTGTTTCAACAACTCTCTCATTTTCATTTTCAAAACCCGGATAAGAGTTAAAGGATTCCACGATGGGTGTTGCGCGCAAGACAGGGGAAGCTTACCCTTAATGACACCTGGTCTAACTCCTTGTTTATATTGGAGTTCGTGAGATTCCTTCCGGATTTGACACAAATTGACCCTCCCGATTTTGACATCCTGGTTTGACACTGATTTTGACATTAAGGACTCCACGACGGGTGCTGCGCGCAAGACAGAGGACGCTTACCCTACATGAGCACCTGAGTCCACTCTTGTTTTGTAAAGGATTTCGTGGATTACGTTTTAATTTTTACTTTCATTCAAATATGTCTTGACTGTTTAGACAATGCACTTTTGATCCCTCACATGGGTATTCTTCACTGAAATGTATATTTAAATCTCTTAACTGTGAAATACCAAACTGATTCTAACAGAACTAATATCATTAAAATGGTCAATGTTATGTTCATTTTTTTGTTTCATAGTCTTCTTGAGGATCTTGATTCCCACTGTTAAATCAACGGGGTAAATGGGATGACACAAAGCGCTTCTCGAAAAGTATGAAAACCGCCGTCAGGGTCACATTTCCAAGAATGAAATTCTTGAACAGAAACCGAAAATACATTCCTGTAATGTGATGAAGGGTTTGTTGAAAATGCAAATCCCTACCAAAGATTGCACATCTTGAATTTAAATTCACATCTAGAAATTGAAAAGCCATATATATCTGTCAGTTTATATGATATTTCAAAGCTCTGAACCGACCAGCTGCTAATTCAAGTATCTATAATTTAAAACATTAATGTCGTCTTGGACGATTGGTCGCTACAGAATTTCGTTAAAACATAAATGCATTTTTAAAAAGAATACCAACTTGATGCGCTCTTCAGAGGATGAAAATAGAAAAGTCACCCCCTTCAGTCCTAAATTCTTATATTCTGGGATTTTAAGTTTGTGTGAAGTTTTTTTACACTTTGCCTTGTTTTAATATTTGTTTAAAATGTGTTTAAAAGCGCAAAAAGAGACACAAGACGCCTAGATTTCGTATCAATTTCGCCCTTTCTCGTGAGAAACATGTAGATATGTGTTCTGAGGCTTTTGTAGCCGAATTCCATCTAGGATTGGAAATACAATAATTTGTTCATTCTCAAATTGGCAGTTAATAGAAAAAGTAAAAAATCACAAATAAATTTTCTGACAGCTATTTCAAAATCAAAAAAACAATTGATAGCATAACTGGTTTCCTAAGCTAAGACAACAATCAAAACACGTCTGGTTGGATTAAATTAGTATTGATAAAAATTATTGATTAGAAACTTAATGGTAATTGATTCTAATAACATAAGATTTATTTGGATTTGAGTGCTTCTTTGCTACATTTGAATCTTTGACTTCCTGTTTCGGTTCTAATGCTACTAATGAGAGGTTACTCCTTGAAATGTACATATAGCATTCCTAAATTTTGCAATATTTTTTAACATTGGTAATTTTCTTAAAATAGATTTATAAAAGTAACCCTTATGCAAAAGTTCAACGAAGAAACAAACAAGTCCTAATGTGTTGAGTTCAAAATTCATTATTTTTATAGGTTTGGTGGGATTTCCCATTTTTCGTTGATTTTTAACAGCTGCAGCAAATCTTTTAAATTATTTTTCATACTCATTATAGATTTTAATTAATATTTTAACTACTTGAATTTAACGAAATCCGTGACTTCATAATTTCTGGTATACAAAGATTTTGTTCATGAACCTCTGCATACACGGGCAAAATGAACAATTTGGAAAATGTATATTTAAAGGAAAGAATGTGTAATTCATGCCGGAAAGACACAGTTCATATCTTTTCCTTGATTGTGCACTGCATAATTTCTCGTTAAGCATTTGTCGGTAGTTTACTAGATTTCCGTGAGGCACGAAAAAAGTTCTTAAAAATAGTGCCCTGCATTTCTTCCCTTTCAATTAACAGATTGTTGACAAAATAGAATAACAACGAGTGTAAATGCATATACACCGTATAAAGGAGCAAAAATATCTCTTTCGTATATTTAAGTATAGATTTAATCTTGTGAAATAAACATTTAAGAGGTTCACGGAAGCCTGAATCCCTTACCTGGATTTCCGGTGTCTTATATACCGGTAAAACAAATTTTGGGTGTGGTAGAAACCTATTTCAGTCATCTTTGATAATTTAATCAAATTAACAACACTTTGTTAGCACATTGCGGGAATATTCACACCATGTTTGGATTAAATCTTTATTTTGTATAATTTCCCTTAAGGTCAAGTGTTAACTAAGTCCCTCTTGAGGAGTTTTTACAAGCTATGATATTATAATTAGTTTTTCTTGTTGGAATTCTGCTGAGTAGGCCTCGTCATTATATACAGAAACCGTTGTTTTTACACTATTTTTAATTTTGATTCTAAAAACATACCAAAGTTAATAACATCTTCCACTTGCAAACATTTTTATCTCGATTTTACCCGTTAACATTGTTATTAAAAAATAAGAATAATATTAAAACATTGTCGCAGAATATAAATTTATTTTACTAGATATGAAAACAGTCGAAAAATGATCATCAAAGATTCTCATCTACACCTGTTTGTAACGAATTAACTTAGGTTAATGTGGACAAAATCACATTGTCGCTTCACTAGTTTTAATCTAATCCACATTCAGTTAATCCGAATTAAACTGTGATGGTGTTTACATTACAAAAGTTAATTCGGAATAACTCGGGTAAATGTGGATTAAGTCA
>JAULBM010311925.1:0-14048 GCA_032357055.1 Geukensia granosissima | reverse complement strand
TTTTATAATGATATCACAACTCCTTCTTGAAAAACTTCCTTAAACCTGATCCTTAACCGAAATTCAAACATCAAATTTCACAATGAAAATTCATAGTCGATGACCCATGACCTCAAGGTCACAGCATCCTTTTCACATCAAAATAACGTAATTGAGCGCGTCGTTGTAGTTTTCAGCAATAACTTTGGAATAAAACAACAGAAAAAAAATTTTAAAATATCCTATGAAAATGGAAAGTCTGTAGATCTGAAAAATGTTACTCATTTAATATTCAAATCAAATAAAAATCTACAAATTTGATTAAAACAGAAGTAGGTATGCTTTTACTGCAACATTTTTGTGAATTAGCTTGTTAATCAATCGATAATTAGGTGGCAATTATCGGTGAGTACATAGTATTACATGGATATCAATAAAATTGCCGAACTTTACACTCTTAATTGAATTCGTTAACTTTAAAATAATCTTACAAAATGTATATCAAGTTGTAGACATTTTTACAATCTTTCACGTGATTATAAATTAAAGAATGTGTTTGGAAAAAGAGGCATTAAATCAAAGGAGAAAGTTAATTATATCCCGTTTAGGAAAATTGTTTGAATACATATCTGAAAAAGTGCAATGATTTCCTTGCTGAAATTTACTCTTTCTAAATATATAAGTTTTAAATATGACATATTTAAAGCTTAATCAGTTAATGTAAAACTTGTCTGTAGTTCACATACCAAAAATTCCAAATCCCGTCATATTTTAAACAATATGTGAAATTTTACCTCTTTTTAATCGTAAAATATATTAATTAAAAAATAGAATTTCCTAATAAA
This sequence comes from Geukensia granosissima, assembly GCA_032357055.1. Classification (NCBI taxonomy): domain Eukaryota; kingdom Metazoa; phylum Mollusca; class Bivalvia; order Mytilida; family Mytilidae; genus Geukensia; species Geukensia granosissima. The sequence goes on along the minus strand of JAULBM010311925.1, from coordinate 13,224 downwards.
ATTTATACCAATTAACGCATTCCTCAAACATTTCTCTTTACAAACATATGTATTTCATAAATATTCTATTATTATATTTCTCGCACACCTCGGCACAAGTTGTCTATGTTTCAACAAAGAAATCACTCAAATATCCAGTCGTGTACAGGAAACATGGAACAGCCAGGCTCGTGAAATATTGACCTGAGTTACATGTACATATCATTGTGTTTCTAAGTCCCAGATCGAAATATGAAAGTTTAGATTTTTTTAAAATAGTATTAACAGTTCCTTCCTTTGATCAACAGAAAAAAATGGTGTTTTATTCTTCATCCATTATCTCTTTTGATTGCATCATTGATTTTCTCTTTTTTGTCTTGTTTTGTGCTGGGAGTAATTTACTTCGTTAGTATATATTCAGTTTTGCGCTACAAAATAATTGTAAGTCCGAGATTATGAGTAATCTCGGGTGTGCATCACCACAAAATGAAGTTTCAAAGAATCGTTGTTTAAGAATGTTAAGAAACCAGAAAATAATGTAAGACTATATGTGAAAAACTTCTAGAGAAGCTTACAAATCGGCTCACCATAAAGTGGGGAGATAATTCGGAAAGGTATCTTCCAGTATCCTATCCGATTTGTATTTAAATGTCCAAAGGGCGACAACTTTTTATTTCGAAGAAATTTTCTCGATAGTTTTGGTTATTTGTGAATATTTTAATTATCACAGTGTTATCAGGCGTTATATGAAGTAGGTTTTACAACAGTGAAACACAGTTTATCTAGCTTGATATGAGACAGATGCTTTTCTATTCTGCACATTGTGATTTCCGCCGGCACATGGTCCGATTTTCATATGTATTTAGATTAACAAAATCAATAGTTTATTTGTAATAGTATGACCAATATCACACTTCATACAACATCAGGTCAAGATAAAGTTGCAATTTAACCATTCCTTTACCGGATACAATTGACATGTTTGTGTAAAATCTATGAGAAATTTTTATAATCTTGAATTCCACCAGGGGGCGCCATTGAATAACATCTAAATTTAGAAACAATGTAGAGCAGCCATTTTGTGTGAGTAGAATTTCTTGTATTTAGTTTCAGAGTTTCTTTTATTCAAGAAAAACATGTTTTCCTATACTTCTCGTAATGTATTATTTGTCGGTTTCATTTTACAGGAATCTGTTTTCGTAAACATTGTTTTCGACCGAATTATGATAATCGACTGTAAATGTTAGATAGTGAGTGCGAAATCATGATATTTAAAACTAAAAGATTATGTTCAACCACTTTTGCAAGATTTATATTTACGTCAAATACTAGTCTATCTTTCCTCGCACTCCCTATCCCTCCAATTTCCTCAATATGCGTTAATATATAAAGATATATCGGGTTGGGATTAGACCTTGTTTGCATATGAAAACGTGGAATTTGACTGCTACCATATGGAAAAACACTTAAACAGTGTTTTAGCTTAAAATGTAACACAGAGTGCAGCCCCCGTCCAATTCTCATGACACCCTTGCCTTTTCTGAGTCCATTTGCCTTTTATTTATGACGCCCTGTTGTTTTGCAATGAAATAGAGCAGAGTTTTGAAAATCTGACCTGAGGCAAAATAAATAAAAAAACAGACATGGCCTTAACATGACAGTTGACACTCAAATCAGGAAATATGCTGAATAACTTCCCTTGGTTTTAACTTTTTTATTCCTTAACATTTTAACAAAAAATAATGTCCCTTTTATATCTTTAAATATCATTTTAAAATATTAGGAACTTCAAACAATTTAATTCCTAGAGATATTATACATGTTAGCAAAGCAATTAAATTTGTCAAAGTTTTGCTGTTTACATTTTTTCATTATATCTACTTTGTACAAGTACATCAACAAATGATAAAAGACAAACATGAAAGATGTCTCATTACCGTCCGACTAAGAGCATTAATTTGCTGTGTAGGACGTAAAACACCATCAACCACCGATGTCTCATAAAAATACCATCCGACTGAGAGCATTAATTTTCTGTTTAGGATGTTAATAACTATCAACCACCACCATGTCTCAAATACTGATTATAGCTTTTATTAAATGCACTAGAATAGTCTTCATGCAAGTTGTTATACAAAATATACTGAACAATAAATTACTTTGTTTTAACTACATGTATGTACAATAAGATAAGGTTCGTTTAAGCTAAGCCTTTTATATTACAATTTTCCTTTAATCTATTGCATGTTTCTGGTAACTGATTAATGCAAAATATTTTGATTTTTTTCATCATTGAGGACTTGATATTTAATATAATTCTAAACAAAATTGACAATATTGTGAAAATATACTGTATATATATGAAAATGAAAAGATATGGCATTAAAGTCAGATAAAGTGCACTCCAACCACAAGAAAAACAGAGGGAATTTACAAATCTAGAGGTGTCTACCAGGTTTTCAACAAGGGTGGAATACCACACCCTGTCATGCCTGTGAAAAGTTCTAAATCCTCCCAAATAAAAAACATGTATATGTAAATTGATATTGCTTCTACCTGAAAATGATCAAAAGTGTACATAAAACAAAACATATAACACAAAGACAAACCTATGAGCACAATTCCTGACTTTTGACAAGCGCATGACAAATGTGCTGGCGTGAACCATAGTAGTATAGTGGGATATATGCTCTCTTTAAGCATTGCTATAATGAATGAAATGCACTTTTTGAACATCAGTACCTTGCCCTTTTTTAATCCTAGCTAGACCACTGTTAAATCATTTCATTTATTTTATGGAGATATATGCCTAATTTAAAGACCTCAAAGATTGAATCATTTATCTGCTTGAAAATATAATTTTTGTAAGTGTTAATCCAATTTAAAAATAGTACCAGCCCATTTCTTTCAGATACTGTTTTGTTGTTGTTTTTTTTTTATTCACAGGTAAATGAGACTTCTTTCAGTATTTCTATGAGGCGGTGATTTTTTTGTCATAACTATATTGGCAGTTGAATAACCTCATTTGTCTCCACCACAACAGTACTACTGGTACTGAGCTTTAGTGATATAACTTTGTGGTCGGAGGGAAAATAACATGAATAAAGTACTTGAGAAACACAGGAAAATTCTCATCTTACCTCAGAGAGTTTCCTGAGAAAATCTGTCATCACGGCAGCTGCATATTTTTACTGAGATTTCCAGAAAACTAGATGAGGAGTTCCATGTTTTTACCGAGTTCCAAATTGCCAGAGTTCTCCATGGAATACTTTTAAACAAGTGATAAAAATATTATTTCATAAATATCATATGAATTTAGAGATTTTAGCTATTAATAGTGCTTGCTTGAAAAAAATCGTTACAAGTAAAATTTGGAACTCTATTTCAAGAAAGTTTGATTTTAATTGAAATGCACAGGCAAAACCAATTAGTTAACATTTAGCATGCTGATGCAGTTACAACCAAATTGTGTCAATTGGCCCTTATATCATGTATATGATTCTATATCAAGTAGAGCAGTGTGATGGCAGGTTAGTGTTACCCCCTCCCTGGAGCCTCTGGTTTTGTTTTGTGAATTTGCAAGATGCAGGAACAATTTGATAAGTTTCTGGAGAATTCATTGTAGAGTTATGTTTAAGTCAAAGTTACAAATATGACATTTACAACATTTACCTTTTGAAATATTTTCCAGTAAACACAGCTGATAGTCCCATTCTATTTTAGATTTGATTTCCATGAAAAAAGTGAGAATTGGTGATGACAGAGGTTACATTTTCTGATCATGCCTTTGTAGACAACCAGAAAGACTCTAAGATGGATTCCACAGAAAAGGGTGATAAAGAAAACAACACAGAAATCAATGAACAAACTGAAATGAATGGTGAGAATAATGAAGCAGATGAAGAGACAGATAAATCTGAAACAATAACTACAGTTTCTGGGGTAGAAAGTATTTCTTCTTCAGAAATTAGAAAAAGTACAACTGAATCTTCATCATTGAAATCTGGAGAGGACAAAATAGAGGATGAAGGGATGGACACAGATGATGATATAGAAGACGATTTAATTGATGATCAGACTAAGAAGGAAAATGCTGACAAATGTAAGGAAGATAAAACTGGTGACAAAAGAGATAAAAATAGTTCAAAGCAAAATAAAAATGTAGAATTGGAAGCTGTTAATGCTGAGGTTGTTGAAGAGGGAAAGGGAGGTTTAGAAAAGGGAGTTAAACAAAGCAGCAAAGGAGGTGATGAAGAGACAAAAGTGAAAGTTGATGATTCAAAGGATAAAAGTGTCAATGAAAAAGTAGATGACCATGACCTAAACCAAAGTGGTGAAACAACTGACTCTAAAGAAAGCAATGGTGGAGACAATATGAATCAAAGTAGTGAAACAACAGATTCTAAAGAGAAAAATGATGTTGACAGCCAAACTCATCAAGACAAGGAAATGGACACATCAACTGGTGAAAGTGAATTCCATCAGTTTTTATCACAGACACCTCATGAACTTGAGGGGCTGGGAGAAGGTGAAAAGGGAATCATAATAAATGACAACGATATAATTAAACCAGAGGATGTGTTTGGCAGAGGAAAAAGATCTAGAACACCTAAAACAGATAACATTTATACTTCAGACTTTGACCCTGATTTTGATCCCAAAGAGGAAATTAGAGCACAAAGAACTGGAAAAGAACCTAGATTAAAGCCAGTAAAACAAAAGTCTTCATCAACCTCTACAGACAGCCCAAAGAAAGGTACTCAATTCTTATTTCTCTTAGATAAGGGAGAAAGTGGAACACCTAAGTTAAAGCCAATAAAACAAACGTCCTCATCAACCTATACAGACACTCCAAAGAAAGGTACTAAATTCTTATTACTATTACATAAGGGAAAACAAGAAACGGCATAAAAATCTATATCAAATTATACTATGAAACTATACAGGTGAACTGTGCTCTAATTGCTGTTCTGTATCATGAAAGTCACTGATATTAAAAAGAATTTGAAAAGAGTAATAAGACATAGTTGGTTGAGTAAAATACAGTTACATGATAGCGGTAGTTTGTCTAGACGGCTAAGAAAGATATTGTTTTGTGTGTTATATGTACATTTAAGATAATATTTCCAGTGTAAGCATGGTAAAGTTTATTTCTTGCCTACGACTTAGTCATGAAAGTCAAGGAAGCGAGATATAGATATTACTCCCAAGGCAAGGCAGGAAGCTTAAACTTTTCTGTGATCTTTATAACTATGAAACTGTTTGACCCAGGTAAACCAAATTTGGTTTGTAGCTACTTAATGATATGAAATTGCAGACCATTGATAGGTCATGTGTCATTGGTCTCATTTTTATGGTTGGGCAACTTTTGTCAGTTTTTTTTGTTTAGGCCAGCTTTTCAGAAACTACACATGATATATCAACAATATTTTTGGTGTGCTTATTCATTCTTACACATGTAGGTGTATATGTCAGTTTGGCTTACTTAAGTGTCCCAGACCTCAAATTTCATGAACTTATAACTTTTGTCAAGTTCTCATGCCTAGGACAGTTTCATTGTAACTACCTACCTTAAGTCAACAATATTTGGTGTGATTATTCATTTTAAGTGTACTTGTCAATCTGCCGTATGAAATAATTCCTTGACCTTAGTTTTATAGTCCAGTAACTTTGTCATGTTTGTTCTGCTTACTGTCAGCGCAGCTCACTTCGGAAATCGCCTTTTTACAATTTTGAAGATTTTAAAATGGGATTTGAATGGCATACTTTTTATTGAAAATGTATCTAGGTATGTCGTCATTTTTATTGCAAAATGTTTTCTTCTTCACTAAGAGATTTTTTTACTATTGGTGAAAAAGTGGTTTGAATTGGGAAATTTTTGTAGTAAATTTAAATGCATTAAAAATCAAATTTCCTAAATTACAATTGTTTAACCATGTTTTTAACTGTGAATTATACTTATCTGATCATAAAACAACCAAAAATTTGAAGTTTTGATCTGAAAGGTGCTATTTATAGCTAATTCAAGAAAACCCGCCAAAGCGCGTTATCTCCCTCTTCCATGCAAACTCCCATAGACAATGCAACTTACCCAGATTTGAAGAAATCATTGAAGAAATTTGCACAGTTATGGATTATTTATCAACGACTAAGTAAGTCTGATATTTTTATTAATCAAAGGTCAATCTAGAACATTTTGAAATGTGATTAAATTGAAAAAAGCCGATTTCTGAAGTGAACTGCGCCGACAGTAGTTGTACTTTTACATTTTTAAGATTATGATTATATATAGCTTAATGTTGACAGAATAAACATTTGAACTTTTTGTGTTTTCGAAATCTGTAAAGAATTTCGCTGGTACGTCTGAACATTTCTTGTCTTGTTTGCCCCTTATATTGGACCCCACAATTTGGTATAGGTAAGGTTAAAAGACATATTATACCTTTAGTTTTTCAGGTGATATCAGAAGGAAATGCAAGTGATAATTATACCGTTAATTGAATATTTACCTGTAATAAATTTTGTCAATCGGTGACACATTTGCTAAAAGTGGAAAATTTAGAGGGTTATTATGGAACTGGTTTAGAAGGCCTAGTACAAATTTTGTTCAAAACAGGTAAATAAATGTTGGGACTATGGTTTTAAGTGCATGTGAATGTCTGTAGAATGTATTTGTAGTTATTTTGCCATTCCTTAAAATCATGATAAGTAATATGGTGAAAATTGAAAAAATTAGAAAGGTCAAAAATCGTGTGAAAGTTTTAAATCACATATCAATAAAGATACATATAAGTCTGAGGTGCAGCCAAAGTACCCAAACCATTTCTGTTATTAGAAGCCCGACAGAAAATAGACTGCAAGTGAAAATCATCAAGTAAACAACTACATGGCATTGTGCACATTAGTTAGAATTACAACGACCTGTCGAAAAATATTAAATTTAAGAGTAACCTAATCCCGTTGGGATCAACTCTTTGATAACATTTTTATGATTTGATGTTTAAAAAAGTAGGAGATGTGGCAAAAACGTTGTTTTCATGGAATATGGTCTGCCTGGGTTTATCGTGAAACCCAACTTTCTCCAACAAATTTTTAATTGGTCTTTTTACATCGTCAAAAAACGCCGTTCAAAAAGAGCTGTACATAATTTTGTTTGTTCGAAAAGACCATTGAACACACATTGAATGCTGTTGGTCTTGTGTTTTACTTATTTTATTCTACATTGTTGTCCGTCTATTATGTCGGAAATTGTTTTTATGACGTTTCTTTGGGTTTTTTCTTATATCTCGACATAAAAGGTTAATGTTTCGTTGTTTCTATGATACTTTTTGTAAGGCGATCTCATAAACAATTTTGCCACATCTCCTACTTTTTTAAACATCAAATCATAAAAAATGTTATCCATAAACCTTAGAAAGATGGATATATAACCTGTTAAAACGTAACATGTGTATGCAAGTTTTAACCAAATCAAAAAAGCAAAAAATGAAGAGATAAAATGGCATTATCTCTAAGAATTTACTAAAAGAGTTTATTTTTGTGCTTGAATGAATGTTGAAAATGTTGAAAAATTTATCAAAATTGTCTTTTTGCAGCAAAACGTCCTGTTTCTTTTATTCCCTACACATGAAATTTAGAATACTTTGAATAAATCTTTTAGAAATTGCCCTGCTTTGATATGGTATACACCTTTAATTTATTTTTGAAAAAGGGAAATTGTGTTTATTAAAAAATAGGCCAAATAATGTCATTTAACCGCACCTACTCTGCAGTAAAATTGATGATTTTGCGATTTATATAATGAAATTTTTATTGTTATGCAAGGTTTTATATTTTTATAATTCCTAGTGGTCGATGCTATTCTTCAAAAGATTCTATTTTTGCAATTTTAACGTGCTCATAAAAACATTAATAAACATCATTACATGAAGTCAACAGGTGGAACACTATTATATAAAACCAAAGTCATCCTCAATGTTAAATCCCCGTGAAGAAATTCAGGGGCAGATAATAATACGTAAAATGTTATTTCACCGCGCAAAACATTAACCGTTAACTGTGGAATGATTCTTTCTTTTGATTAAAAATAAATACGCACAAATAATTTGATAAAGCTCGAAAATCACACTCCACAAAAGCTTGACATAATGTATAGTCATTAATTGAATTACCAAGGCTAATGAACCATAACATTTATCCAAGTACATGTATTAAAAATGAAACATAATCTTTGTTAACAGATATGAAAGTGTCGAATGCTGATCAGAACACAAGAATTTGAATCGTGACCAAATTTTCTTAAATAAAATGAGAAATTCATATATTTTTATTGAACTTCCAATTTTTGGTCTCTGGCGTGTTTGATGAAGGTAAATCCAGAAATTTTTAAATATTTGTTGTAAATTTATGCAAAATGTGGATCGTTATTTCTAATATATATTCCATATTCTTTCTGTTAAATATTAGTATGGAGTTTTTCACTTGTGTCGTATGGAGGTCTTTTTAACTTTCTTTCAAAATTCAAAAGATTCCCCGTGTTTGAATTGTTTGCGCTTATTTACAAATAATTCAAAAATTTATTTTTAGATACAAAAGAAGATCTTGTACTTGATCATGTAAATGACAACCGAAAGGATAAAAACATATCTGTAAGGCCTGACGAGTATCTGCAAGAAACTTGATGAACACATATATTTGATTTTGTGCGTTGATAAACCCTAACAATTTTTTCAGCACAGTTGAAAACGTTAAATCTGATTCAGGATTATTTAACCAAATAAAAACAATAATAGTGTTTAGGACAAGTTGATGAATTATGTGAAGTAATAACAACATTTATATAACATCACAAAGAGAAACCTATATTCCCGACTCCAGATATTGTTAATGGAAAAGGCGCATAAGACATCCAGTCGGTTAAACATGAATTGGTCTACCTATAGGATTGACATTCAAAATGTTTATGTTGTTTTATTGATGATCAATTAAATTCCTCATGCAAAAAGATATTGCAAAACTTGAGACCGATTATTAACGATTTGAAAAATTCAAAGTAATATAAACTAATATTACATTTCATTACAATGTATACTATCCCAATAAGGGAAACGCAACAGCGGAACAACAAAAATAAAATTAATAGTATATATGGACTGTTCATCACGCACTTTTTCGGCAGGATCTCGGGTTGATCAGAAAGTGACAGTGGCCGGAAAGGAGGTCAACAGAAGTCGAGTGCCAGCAGATGACGTGAACAGAAGTCGCATGAATAAATTTTCCTGCGCACTTTTTGGTGTTTCGAAATTTTTCTGATGATGTCGTATATTTTTTTTAAATCTCTTTCCTTGGATAGAGGAAAAAAACATTACAGGAGAAGATTTTTCTGCGCATTCGCGCTATTTATTTCCAGCGTTTCTGATGTTTTTCGGGCATTTTAGATGGTTTCGTCCTCATATTGGTTTTTTTTTTAGTCTATGGGCTTGATGTAATATGTCTAAGTATAGACTTTTTTCTGCGCATGCGCGAGCCGAAATAACCTTTCCTGATTTGTGTGAGTTCTTTTAGGTTTTCGAATATATCTTGTTTCTAGTATCATGATATGTTTTCGATTGCGTATCACTATGTAGAATCTTTCTTGTTAAATAGTCTTTTTTGTCTTGTGAGTAGAAGGAGGCATGGAGGATGGTATTTTATGTGTGTCTGTGAGGAGAGGGATCTGCGTTTGTAGAGATGACCAAAAATGACCGAATATACTACAAGTTCACTATTAATTTCAAATCTTATTTAACAAATACATTAATAAACTTTTTCAGCATCAAAACACAAAAAACCAATGTCAAATAATTCTATTTGCAAGTCTATGTACATTGCTATTGACATGTTTATTTAAAATTTACAATGATAAGAAGCAGGTCAACATTCGAAGTCTATAAACATAACATTTCTTCATATCTCCAGTGGAGCTGTAGACATTCTGTCATGGAGAACTTTCCGTTTCAAGTTGAATGATTATGCAGGGGATTTCTTTGGGGGTACCATGCCTCATAGATGCATTTGGCGCCACTAGGACGTCCAACAAATTTCTTGACATAAAATATCACGTTTTCAGCAAAAGCATGACCCATTTGGTATGTAGTCTAGTTTTCTTACATGTTGTGCCTTCTTAGCTCGTCCAGGAATCTGTTTATGTCTTCTTTATTTTTGAGCAGGTGAAGGACTTCAAAAACCGTATCTTTGTTCTGGATGTTAAGTAAGAACCTCAGCTCTACGGGGTTAATGTTTGTCACAATAAATCAAATCTATAGGTTGATGTTGTAGGCCTGGTTGAAAATCGAATTGAGCAACTGAGTAAAATATTTGACGAATCACTAGGGACCTACTCACTGTGATAGATACCACATCACACCAAACCACATCTGACTTGACCACATCATACCACACCGAGTGAATTAAGCAATTGAGTAAGGTTTGAAGAGTCACTCGAGACCTTCCCAGTGTGGTAAATACCACATCACACCACACCACATACTCATCACACGACACCACTCCGCCGCTAAGCTGAGTTACTAAGCTGGTAGCAAGCACACAAGAACGATCAGTGTGACATAGATTCAAATGTTTCTAAAAGAGACAAGACAAGGGAATAATTAATAGTTTTAGCTATGAATTTAAAAGTAGATTATATATACATAGTCGCTTTTTGTTCCTGTGAAGGAGGAGTTGGACTTGAGTCAACGATGGACAACGTCAGAGTCTACAAACAAATTGTGTCCTGCATGTTTGGAGATGAATTGATCAACACTGGACGACTTGTCATCTGGTATATGTTTACAAAGAAATATTGTCAACTCGATCCAGAAAAAAGCAAACAAGATTTGGGAAATCCGTCTCATCCAATAATAATGAGAAAATCGACCATTCAAAATGAAGATAAATCGCCGTCTCGGCCAATGGATTGACGGGATAATTGACTAATGAATAGAATAAGACCATGAGCAATCAAATCACGACAGATAGTATAAAATGCACAGCTTGTTTTGCAAACTCAGTAGCAAAGAATTGTCGAAGTAATAACCGTGATGTTAACTTGTAGCATATGCGGAGAAGAATTTTCATTGAAGAACAACCAGACAGACAAGAAAGAGTCTTCATCTGTTGTAAAGAATGAAAGCGGTCGCCATGAAAGCTACCCCTTGGGAGAATCATGGTTGGACCTACCAGCCATCTAGCCATACCTTCCATAGAGAGAACCACAACAAAGAACACATGACCACCAACAGATAAAAATAGACCAAGTCACAGAGATCTATCAACCTGTCAATGGGATATTTTATTTATTATCATATAACCAAAAGTAAGCCATAAAGCCAGGTACTAGAAAATAATGTTATTTCATTCAAAAACCTATAAAATAAGATGTTTAACACCAAAAATACGCAAACAAAGCTTGCTTCCATGCGTTGAAAATAAAATAGTCTACGACCAGCATATGGAAATTTTACACCAAAGGCAAGGGATCTCGAAAAACACATGAATACGACGAAAACACCGAAAATTCTCGAAATAACAAAAAACGGGAAAATTTTGCGTGTAGCGCAAACAATATCCTACTCCTAGTGTTGGTGATTCCATTCCGGTCACGTCATTTCCTTTCACGTGACCTCCAATGACGTCTTTTCTTATTCACCTGAGATCCTTTCGAAAATGCCCAATGAGCAGTCCCCAAATACTTTTAAAATTAAAATATTTGCGAAATAAAAAACATGTTTTCACAAATATAAGCCTACAGTTTGTTTATACGTATTTTTTCGTATAAAATTCATGTTACAAAATCTTATTAAATAAGTTTGTATTTTGAAACCATTGTGTCCATTCCTCTGCTCCAAGTTCATATCGCCGAGGGTATTGACTAGCACAGTGGTCACACATGTCTGACATAAAATTTATCAATATTTTCAGAAATTTGTTACATTTGCTAAAATTCTACATCACTGATAGTAAGGAAATGCTTCGCAAAGTATTGCACTAAGTAGTTGTCTCTGCCGTTGGATTTGGCTCCCCATTCCGATAAGTGTGGACTTGAGTGCTTCTTTTCCTATTTTTGGATCTTTGACTTCCTATGTTTCGGTTCTAATGCTGCTGATGAGAGACAAGGTCTTGAAATGTACATTCAGCATACCCAAAATTTTCCATTCAACTTTGGTTAAATGTATTACGCACATTCTGTTTAAATTCATGAAAATTTCAAAAATTTACCCCGACTTTGGTTTATTTTAATTTTTTAACATTAAACATTTCCTAAATGAATTCGACAGGAACCTTGCAGGAAAAACCTAAATATTACCTGCTTATCTAGGTTGTGGCAATTTCCAGTATTTGGTACCAGATTTGCTAAATGGGATTCTCGATCTTGCGAGAGCCAGAAAAGTATTCATCGATTTTTTGCATTTTGTAATCCCTGGCCAACGACTAGTTTCTTTAAATGACTTATTTTTAAGAGGTAAAGAAAAACAGAAAGAGAAATCCCATAGAAGGCCCAATCATCTTTAACTAATTCTTAAAAGCGTTTATTCGATAAACGATTTTACCTATGCTCATTCATTTCTGTTTTTATCATTCATTTTAAAAACAGAAGCATCAACCGCTCAAGTAAAAAATCGTTTCATTATTTACGCACCAGGAAAAATATTCTGTTTCACTTTTTCCGTAATTTCCTTAACCTATATGCATAATATTTAGACCTGCTCTATCGATAGCATGGCAAATTATCGACGCTGTGGCCTGAAGGGGGCAATTTAACAATAACATGTTTGCTTGTACGCTGTACATAATTCATGTGTCATGAATATTTGAGCCATATCATTTCTTTCTATTATTTTTATTGTTGTATATTTTGAAATGCCACATCGTGACAGTTGAGGAAGAATTTCTATTATTGGCATAAGTCCAAGTTTTATTTTGATTTTTTTTAGACAAACCAAGTAGAGTGCAATTCAAGGAGTTACCATTGACAATACATGCAGTTTGAAACGATCTTATCAAACAGGATAGTGGGAAAAGCAAACTTCCAATTTTATTGATTTTTTACCTCATTTTGTGTCATTTTCCGAGATTTTGTAAAGATTGAAAATTGCAGCCAGATAATGCCTTAATAATATGAATATTTAGATTTGGAAATGACGGCGTTGTGTTTTTTTTTTTTTTTTTTTTTTGTTTTTTTTTTTTTTTTTTTTTTTTTTTTTTTTT
>JAULBM010311914.1:0-10314 GCA_032357055.1 Geukensia granosissima | reverse complement strand
CAAACCACAACCATTGCAACTACAATTTTTCCAACTACAATGACGTGTTGAAAAATCTCAACATTAACGCCTTCAAGTCAAAACCTTCGGATTGCACTTGTACAAATATAATCGTGCCGGTCACCTGATTACTGCTAACCTTAACAATGTCAAAACACTTATCTACGAAATGTATTTGCCAAAGGGCTAAAGTTCGAAAAGCCTCAGACCATAATCTTGAAGTTCATTTTCAAGATCCTTATATATTAGTTCGAGGATTATGTTATACATTGTATTAAGCGCAAAGGAGAGGGACTAGATACCCTTTCAGAATGGGCGAAGCTGTGTGGTCTTTGATAAAAAAGCGAATTCAAAAGTTACAAAATTCTATGAAATCAGTCTACAAAGATCCGAGTGTTTCCAGACACCTTTTTGTTTGTTAATCACAATGCATAAACTACTTGATAAAGAAATTAGGTATTAATAATCACTTGGCAACCCAACTTATATCTCGACGACACTTAAAAAAGACGAAATCATCAACAATCATCGGTCAGTTTTGTCTTCTTTTGGAATTTCAACTAAAAACGAAGAATTATCCTTTACTTAACTGGATTCCAAAGCTTCACAAGCAACATTACAGTGCAGGGTCTGCCAAAAGCTCCAAAAACCTCTTTCCAAGTTATTTGCAGCAGTAAAAAACGGGCTCCAGAGTGTGAAACAAGCAATTCGATATGTTGCATGAATCAAATGTTAATAAGACCTGTTAATAGGCCTCAAATCAAAGTCCCTTTCCTTTTGCAATAGCACAACATTTGATTATTACACCTTGTATACATTCATTTTTACTGAATACTCTAAATTTGGTAACTATGTCTACCTCATCTTTCCCATTTACTTTGAAATCAAAGATAAAACAGAAAGGTCTGCTTCAGACTTACACCTAGAAATGAAAGCAAGAACGGATTAAGAACAAAACTTAACTACATGAGTGATGACTTTGAATATCCCGTTGTAAACTTTCCATTCATATCTTAGAACATTCTAGCCGCACCTGTATACGGAGTGTACATTTCTTAGTTAGTACGCTACTCCAAGCCTTGTGCTTTCTATCAGGATTTGATTGATAGAGGGTTGCCGCTGACAAGAAAGCTACTGAATAATGGGTTTCTCTGGGAATGAGTCATCACGACAGAAATTGTTGGTCGCCGTCATGATTAGGTTAACTGGTACGAAATATCAATTTCACAAATGACAATGGATATCTTCCCACTTTCGTGACTTCGAATCCGTTTCTGAAGCGGCTGTGACTAACTTTGATTGTGACTTTACACTGATTATGTCTTCTGAATACCCCGACGGGTCCCACTAGTTGATCAAGCGTTCTTTAGATCTTCCGGAGCACCCGAACTCACCTTGTTTTGTAGGGTTCATGTTACTACAGCTGTTCTTAGTGCAGTGTTGTGTGTTCTGTGTTTGTGTTTCGTTGCGTTGTGTTATCTATATTCTTGTCTGTCTTTCAACTTGGGGATTCTTGTCTGTCCCTTTGGCTTTATATTCCTTTACTGAAATATATTGATTTTAAAAGTCATTGCCACCACGCAATTGCATGATTTTATTTTATCAAAAAAATAACAACACAACCTTCCTTATTTCAATCTATTTCCTATCAAATTGTTGTGTTTATTTTCAAATGACTATTGGGGTTATTATTTTATTTCCTGTGAAAGTATATGTAACTGTATTTTTATGTTCAAAGCTGAATGACAACCGCAAGATACCTCTTGCTTATTTGTTTTTGGTGTGTAGAAGTTGACGGAAATAATTCCACCAAGGATAAGTGTTGGAAAATACAGTAAGATACATATGTTTTATCACTAAATTTACTTTCAAAAATGTTTAAAAAGGCAAACAAACAATTTTAAGAAAAAATAATAAACAATTAAAAAATTATTTTTGAAAACTGATAACTTCAATTCTGTCAGTGCAAAAAGACTAACATTTTTAAACGTATTCAACATCGGGTATTTTGTATTTAGAAACCACTGGGACGATGCCTCTGATGGTGAAGCAGGATTCCCCTAAGGTATTCACCGATCCGGATGTCAAACTTGTTTGACACACAATTTATCTAACAATGTTTAACAGAAATTAACTGCATTTGTTTAAATTCTAAAGCACTGAAATACGGAAAGGACTGAAAATTTTTACCCTATGTAATTTTCCTGTCGTCGCATTTGGATTTTCCATGTCGATTCATTTGGATTTGGACGCATCTTTTGCTATGTTTGGATCTTGAATTTACTCTTCAAATGCTACTGATGACAGGTGTCTCCTTGAAATGTACATATAGCACACTAAAGTTCTCAAAAATTGAAATTCTGAATTTTAAGGACTTATTTTTTAGGCATACGTTTGCCTTTCATATCAATGTTAGGCTGACTGTACCACATCTCATTCTTATTAAATTATAGTTAGTTTGAAATTTATCACCACCACATATAACGCAAATGAATGATCTTATCTAACCAAAGTATGGCAGCACAACCTTCCATTTTTTATCTATTTCCTTTGAAATTGTTGTGTCAGTTCGAAAGGACTATGGAATAGATATTCTATTTCCTGTGGATGTTCATCTAACTGCAGATAAAGCAATCAATAATATTGAAGTTGTCAGTCTAAAGTATTATACAGAGGTCCTACACAATGAAAATTTTTTGCTCTTTAAACCAGTTTATCAGCTAATTAAGATTTCGCATCTATTCAATAGATCATTTTAAAAGTCTGGTTGTTCTTATAAATACTGCACTAGCTATTATTCATTTTTGGCGATAAATCTTTTAAAAGATATAATAGTTTGACATCTTCTTGAAAATAATTATGTACGATTTGGCAACACGGTCTGTCGACAGAAAGTTGGCATACCAATAAGCACAACCCGTGCTCCTCTTAATTGCAAATTGATTTTTGTATTGTTATGAATCACAGTTAATGACAAAAATTCTAAAAGACCCTTCAAAACAGGATTTAATGGACAATTTTAATAATACTTTTACATGTGTTAGATATTTACATAATGTCTAATCTTAGACATGTTAGACGTCAAATTTTTGCAAAACAAATTTATCAAAAAACTATCCTTAAATAAATTTAATATAAGTATTGATCGTTTTTTCCTTTTATAATTTGAACCGGGTTATTTGTAGACTTAAATTTATGATTAAAGGGGCAATTTTTCTTTTACTATAGTTAACATTCGATTTTTTGATAAGGGCGTTCCTTTAGCGCATTTGCATTGGTGAACATTTCATTACCAGTTCAGTTTGCCCGTGTTTGCGCCAAAGTTTCTGACAAATATGGCAAATTACATCTTCCTGGTACACTTTTGCAGCAGGGACAAGTATTACAAGTTTCTTAAGAATTTTAAAGAAATATTATAAAAGATTTAACACAAAAATACAGCTGTAAATGTAACATTTTAATACTAAAAGGGATATGACATCATTCATGCTTCGGAATTATTACCTATAAAGCATATAATTAAAAAAACAATGGACTCTCACTGTTCCTTTAAACAAACTTATCGACAAAAGGTACAAAATATTTGGCATTGCATGCATACTGTCTTTCGTCACGCTACTTGTCAACACATAATTAAATCGTCAGACATACTGTGTTTCATGACATCTCGTGTTGAGCGACGTAATATCTTATCAGCAAGAATCTCATCCCTAGCTTGCTTTCAGTAACTGCGAGCATTTATTAGAGAGATCTTAATTTTGTATGTATATTTGAGAAGATTTATCTTTATAAAGATGCTCTCTTATCTGATTGGCCGACTTTCTGATTGTCTTGTATAACTTGACGCTAACTGCTTTTGTTTTGTTTGAATTTTGCTTTGCCCACTCGTTGGGGAGGGTTGGCTAGCCACTAAACTAGCGTAACTTCATCACATATCTCACAGGTCAGCACAAAGTCAGGAATTGTGGTCATAGGTTTTTAATTTGTGTTTGATATATTGTAACATGTGAATTTATGATAATTTTCAAGTAAAAGCAGTAATATTTTTTGACGTATACACGATTTTTTACAAGGTAAAATGACTCAAATTTTCCTTCAACAGATATTACTTTCCTAGCAATCATGAGAGGGCGAGTCCCTTTTTACCCTAATTGACAAGAGAACAGAATGAAAAAAAGGTTGTTTTAAATGGCAAATGGCAGAACAAAAACGCGACGGAACACACACATTCAACAAATTAAAGAGGAACTTATATATGATCAATTCATACCCCACTTTGTACGAATTTCACCTTGCAGGTTTCTATTGTTGGTTAAGTAGGATAAGACGAAGGTGTTGGTATCCCGAAAACCAGATTAAAACCACCATTCTTTAGCTCTAGCCAGGTTTTTATTGCCTTGATTCAAGCAACGACTGTTTTGTTTTGCTCAATAAAGAAACAATTAGTCAATTTTAAACCTGAATCATGTTCAACAGTGTCATTTTCAGTGGTTGACATAAACTACCTTTATTCGATATTGCCTGACTGAACTTTTACTGACCAAGATGACGCCGTGTAATCTTTTTGGCGACAACTAAACTACTTGGTTTAAACGACGCATGAAAGTTGGGTGTCACCCAGTTTTCTAATTCTAAACAAACACGATTTTCTTAATGCACGGGGTGTAAGTGTAATTTACATTTGAAATGCATGTTGCATACGATTGTCAAGCTCAATATTATGATGATTGTCAAACATTCAGACACAGTATGAACTTGCTTTTTCAGTCAAGGCGTAACAGTGTGGCACTGCTGTGACAATCGTGAGGAACGCAATGGAATATGCGTTGGTATGAAATTGTAGTTTTAGTTAACATTCTTCATGGTTATGTCATTGTGTAAGAATTTGCCATCGATAAACACTTCCAAAGATAATCATGTTCTTCATATATCATAACAGTATATAAAGTTTAAGTTTTGAAATGTCAAGCTTCTCAATTATAATTTTGTTTCTTATTTGCAATTTCTTTTTGTACGTTAATCACCTACAACTAGATCGTGAATATTAATATCACCGCCATCACACACGCCAACAGCTAGCAAGAAGAAAATATCTAGAGAAATAAAAAAAAAGAGAACAAAAACATAAGGTCATTTGTTCAGAAAACAATTGTAAGGTCTTTACAAAGATTCTTGTACTAAATGTTTAGAATCTAATTGACACTTTGAGCAGTTATAACGTCTTTTTATATCATCTAGTTCTGACAAGTTTAAAAAGAAATATGGCTGGGAAAGATCTTTAGACTTGAGATTTTTTATCCATCGTAAATATTGTAAAAATGATTTTGCAAACAGGGGTGTGAATTAACATAATCACTATATTCCAAAAAAAAAAACCTTCAATAAAGAATACCACCTTACTTATATCCACTCCTGTTCGTCGTCCACCTTCAACTATTGGGACTATAGTTGGGCATATCATAAAATCGTAGTTTTGTTACAAAAGATTAACTACGACAGTTACTATCTTAGGATTCACCAGAAAAAAATCCCCATTTAAATGATTTAGGTAAAACGAGTTAGAGGCAAACAAATTTTATGACACTTTGCATTAAAAAGGGAAATTACTCTGTAAAAACTGTTGAAAAACCATTGAAATCTAAAATCAAATCTTAGTTATTTTTTTTTCTGTTGAAAAAACTGTGGGCAAAGTTTTTGTTTTTTGTTTATTTGGAAAATTGCAACAAATATAGTAAAGTTTTGATACCTATTTTCAAAACACAGCCAATAATTAGTATTAAAGATACCATTTATCCATTTGTCCGTCCCGATATCATTTTAAATTAATTTAATGAAAATAATTAAGATTGTTTAACTTTTTGGAGTTCAAAACTTATGTTAAACTAAGTAGACTGTGTTGCTTAATTATTTGCAGATATAAACATAATTTATTTTTCAAATTATTTTTTGAAAGAACCTCATTCTAAAAAATAAGCATTTTCGCAAATCAATACCTTACCAACAAAATACAAATGTTTGCAATATTTGGTAATCTACATATCATTAAACTAAGAGTATGACATTGAGATGAATAAGAATTATTGACTTCATCAAAGTACCATTATATCATTATAGTAAGAGTATGACATAGAGTTAAATAAAAATTATTTACTCCAACGTATGATTTTTCAAACACATTCACAACTTGAAGACCTAAAAGTCTAAAAAAAATATTTTTTGTAATAATAACAAGGGTTTTTGACCTCTAGGGGTTACAACTTTGTATAAGGAAAAAAATCGAATAGCATGGTGATAGCTAAATAACCCAATATAATACGATGCTTGTAGCGAAATATGATAACGAGATGTACCGAACTGTCGATGGGATTTTTTTTCTAAAGTTGGTCAAATTATGAACAATAATAATAATAATAATAATAATAATAAAAATAACAGTAAATTAAATAATAATAATAATTCTAAATAAAGCGTTTTAAGACCATATCAAAATAAATACGAAAACAAGCGGTTGCTTTTGAATTTTAATTGTTGTTGATAGTGAAAAACATATATTTCTCGGGTATTGAAATGGTCATTTGACAGCTTGTGTTATGTTACGGATTTCGATTAAAAATTGAAGGCATGTAGAAGTTTGAATTCGACTGTCATTTTGTGGAATTTTAAACACACATTTTCCCTGTATATGTCAAGCCATTCATAACTGTTTCCAAGATATTTTTATAACAACATAAAGGTCCTCTAACCTTTACGCTGGAGGTTTGAAATTGACATATTTAAATATACCATAATATTCCTTAGTTGTTTGTTGAAAGTCTCATGTCTCGAGATCTATCGGTTTCAAGAAAAACTAGTTAACACTACGTGTCTGGTTTCAAGAGGAGACATCTTGTGTAAATGATGCAAATAGATGCAGATATTTTTTTTCCTTTTACACTTGATCAGTCAGCTTTTATCGTTTGAGAGCAACGCTGAAAACAAGGTTTTTATGTCTTGGTGAGACATCACCACAAAAAAGTTCGATAAAAATGACGATTGAAAACCCTTAACATTAACCCGATATAATATACATAATATGAGAATGACAAAAATTAAAGTTGCGAAAACAGGAAAATAAAAATAATAAAAAATCAGAACGATACCAAACGTTCTGTCCAAGAGAATGATGGAAAGACCTAATAATAAAAGTATTTCAAACGAAAGAGGTGCGGAGACCTTATAATAAAAAAATGTATTCAAGACCATTTACGAAATACCTCAAATAAAAGGGGAAAGTATTCAATGCAGGTAAGTTAATTGAAAGAAAAACAATAACAGGAAATATATCTAGGAATTTTTATTCTAAATCAGCTGGTAGCGGTGATAGTCGGAATCCACAGTACATTTCATATGCAACATATTTAATGGCTTTAACTGAAATTTTCTGTTTTTATTACGACACAAGAGTCTTTAAAATTTCAATGACGTGTTTCCAGCTGCTTATCATGGAAGAAAACGAAAGAGAAGTTACATAACTTTACATTTTCAAAATAAGGTTTCTTTCGCCCCCGACCCTTAGGATGACTATGGCACTCGTTAATAGAAATCATGTAAGGATTTATATATATAAATATATGGTAAAAGCGTGGCGATTAGTACCGTTTTTATATAAACTTATAATTTCAAAAAAATATAAAAATAGGATAAACTAGGTTTTGACCTAGATCTCGTCATTTTGATATCAAGTAAGTTTATGTGTAGTTAATGGGTGGGAATCTAAACTGTTTTTAAATCACTTCTAAAATAGAATGCAAGAACCAGCGATTGGGATTATCATACATTTTTTTCATTGAAAGTCAGTATACTACAGGCGAAAATGTACTACAAAACGACTTTCCGAAAAATTGGTTAATTATTGGTAAAATATTTTAAAGTATTAAATTTGAATGATATTAATTTGGTTATAAATTTCATAGTTTATTGTGAAAAATATCAAGACAACCAGTGTAATATAAGATTTTTTAAGATGTTTTCATTCGAATTTTCTAGAAACGACTGAAGTGCTTATGGATTTTATGCCTGATTGATTTTAAACTTTATCTTATTCCTACATTAGAATCAACTTGTATATGTTAATGGGAGGAAATAATAAGAATTGAGTTATAAAATTAAAAAAAAGTTTCTATCTGAAATGGTGTCTGAGAGTTTTTTCCACCACTACATACGTATGTTGGGAAGAACTCCATGGATTATCGCCACGACTTGGATGTTGATATAATTTGACTACAAACAAATAGTAATCCGCGAAAAATTTAGGTCGAGTATTTTACTGTCATTGTAATTTATGCATATTTGTTTTCAATGCAGAATGCAAAATCGGATACAAATCAGACAATGGTGAACCATGCTATCAATGTCCAGACGGAACATATGGGCGTAAATGTAGCCGAAATTGTAATTGCACGAACAAGAAAAGGTTAAAAAGATGAAATAAGTTTTATTTAAGAAAATGTGTTTTCGTAGTAAAATGAACAGAAATAGTTACATGTAAAATGAAATAAACACAAAAAATGCAGTGGAACTGAACGGATTTTTTTCATTTGTCACTGCTAAAAAGTCACAACGGATAGATATATTTCCATTTAGCTAACTAAATAACAAATAAATTCTGACAGCTATATTCGGCCATCTGATTTCTAGAAAGCAAGCGGTATGCATTTTCAGTTATTCATGTTTAATTGAATTTAATGCTGTATTATTTTTACGAGGATTACACTCAGCTTCAAGGCTATTTAACTATACCAAACAAAAATACAACGCATGTCAAACAAAATCAAGACATACATACAATTATTATATATGTAATACCTTCGTAGTTTTATGCATAGATTCACATTTTGTTTTTGGAGCTTTTCATAGTTTACGTTATGGTATAAACACTGGTTCATTATTGGGGATCATGATGGGACCTTTAGAATTTAATTTCGACTGTAATTTGGTGGATGATTGCCTCATGGACGTGTATACCACATCTCATTGTTTTGTATAACTTACTTAACTAATAAAAATCCAGAAAACCTTTACCCGCGTAGTTCCTAAATGCTAAAATATCTGATCAACTAACTCGTTTATCCGTTATCCACCTTTATTCTGCTGATTTAAGTTTGATATAAGAGGTTTTATAATCTATCACAGAAAATTGAAATCCTTGTTATTTGAAAATGGGTACTAGAAGTCTTATCAGTGATTCTTAGTCATTAATGAGAAGTTTAAATATTTGTTATTTCATAACAAAAATGGACTGTGTGAATTAAATTAATACGCCAGTGTTGTCCTGAAAAACAACAGTAATTGAATTATTCAATATTTCAACAAAATTTAGCAAAAATAAAATTCGTCTAGCCTTGCTATCTTAACATTAACCTTGCAAATACTTTCATTTTCAAGAAGTAAAACCAGCTTTTTAAGAGCACTTTATTGTTTTTAGATTCAATATTATTTGAGCCACAAAACAGGAAACACCGACTATATGTGCATAAACAATACGAAAATTAAATAAAACCCAGTATTAAAATATTCTTTTTATTCATTTGCCATTTAAATATCAGATAATTCCCTGCAACAATGATATCCGAAAGTGCAAAAAATATTTGTTTCTATTTCCTTTAAGGAGACAGATCTTGATAGTATGATTAATGTATTACAGTATTTTTTTAAAATTTATTTCAGCTGTCATTTTGAGACAGGAGAATGTTCTGAAAAACAAAATAATTCTGTATCTGTTTCACTACTGGATAGCAGCGGAGGTATTTAAAGTGTAATAGTACGATTATAATTACTAACTTGAGAAAAAAATGTAATAGTTACGAAAAAGATAAGATAAGTGACATTCAACACAAGAGCATAGCAATTAAAAAATCAAACAGAAAAACACCAAAAAGAAAAAAAAAACAACAACAACAGTCATCACAAGGGAAATGTAAATCAAGCAGACATCGAAAATATTGATATAATAATGTATCACGTTATATTATTACTGCAAAATTAATTTCACTAAACAAATGACAAGGGTCGTTAAAGTACATTTTGGCCAAAGAATTTTGCTTAAAATGACAGGTGATTAATAGGTGTTATTTTATATTTTTGTATAGAAAAATGTTTATAAAAAGAAAATCCAACAGAATTTTAAATGTAATTTGTTTTACTAAGGCCACATGACACATGAAAAACTGCATTTATATGAATTCAGTATTTTTACAGAAAAAAATGCATAATGCAATCCTATTTAAATTCCAGAGTTTTGGCCATTTTCCAGAGTTTGAACATATAGATGTATAG
>JAULBM010311903.1:0-14050 GCA_032357055.1 Geukensia granosissima | reverse complement strand
CCTAGTGCCTATTCTTTCCCCGGCACAACCTTTGAAAAGGGGAGTTCGAGTATTTATACATCCCGCTCGAACTAACGAACGCCTCTTTAGCAGGGTTCTACCTGCAGGCGGAGAAACCGAACGGCCTATTTCTATACCCCGGCCGCCCTCGGGGGTGACCTTCATTGATAAATTTGCCGCATTCCATTGGGTTATGTAGGCGATTTTTATTGGTTGACAGCGAAGCAGATGATTACGCTGCAAGTTGACGTATGCCAATCATTTTCATAATCGTCCCAGTTCACATTTACTGATTTAATCAGCCAGTACACATCAAAAGAAAGTGGGTCAAATTAGCGATTAAAGAAAATAAAGCTTGATTAACAAAAATCTTTTGATAATGGAGGCAATATCATATAATGCAAAAGAGTAAGCAGCTTCTTTTCCACTTATTACATCTTACGTGTAACACGATTGCAATCTAATCACATCGGTCATTTCCGTAATTAAATCCGGTATAGTAGCCTCTGACCGAAGTAGTAGCCATTTATCGCGGCAAAATTGATTACCGGCTGACACTTTGATCAGTAGATTTATAATACATAACAGAAAAATAGGGGCGTGATGATGGAAGAAAACTTACCTTTTGTTGAATTTAGTTCAATAATGAAGCATACAGAATCTTCAAAAATGTCTCAAACAGGCATAGCGGCTGTGTACGCCCGCTCTTTGTATGGTGACGTTAAGATATCTTATTTTGTCGTCTTATATTACAGTAATTTCAGATTGCAATGATTATAGTTTTAAAAAAAGAATAAAAGTTTAAAGAGTTGTTGAAATTTAATTTTCAAATTCATTTTATTTTGTTTTCCTAACGCACCAAAAGATCAATGGCTGAGTATTAAGAACTAGATCCCGTGCGCATGGACATCCGCATCTGACCGAATCACATTTAGCCATAATACCGGGCCATATTCATACCAATTCGGTTTACGAAGATAGTCGGAAAAGGCCGAGCGTGATCCGATTGACACGGTTGTAAAAAGTTATTTCCACGTCACAAAAGATTTATGAATTTGTTTGAAGTTACGACAACGCAAATAAATCCCATGACATTTATGATATATTTTACTTTACGGTAAAGCAAGTTATGATAGCGACAAAAAGTGATGCCTTGAATCTTTCCAACAGAACAACTAGCTTTCTTTTCACAGTATTCATCTATCGATGAAAACCAAATTAGAATAAAAAGTCTTATTGTTATTAAACAATAAGTGGTTTTTCGATTTTCGATCGCTTCTATGTCAAGGTCATCCTTGATATTTGACTTTGACCTCAAATTGTAGGTTTCGATGTGCCGAACATTTCCCATTAATTTTCTGCTCCTTTCATTTACGGTTTACGAGAAATTCCAACAACAATGTTGAAGGTGATCCTTGAACTTTGAACTCAAATTGTGGGTCATTATGTGCTGAACATTTTTCCCTTTTATAGTTATTCATTATCTAGTAGGGTTTTTGAGATATTAGACAAAAACTATAAAATATACCCATTCAAGAACCGTAACTCTAATATGAGTCCTCAGACAATTTTCGACAAAATGTAACAAAAGTAGATTTCCACGTGACGAACATTTTCCCCATTTATTTTTTGCTTCAATCTATTACAGTTTTCGAGAAATTCAAATTAACATGGTTGGAGGTCAAAGGTCAAGGTTATCTGTAAACTTTGACCTTGACCTTAAATTACAGGTCTTTTTGTGCTGAAAAATTTTCCTTTTTATAGTCATTCATTATCTGTTAGGGTTTTCGAGATATTAGACAAACACCATAAAATATTCTGATTCAAGAACCATAACTCTTATTGGAGTCGCCCGATAATTTTCGACAAAATGTAACAAAATAGATTTTAACATGACTAACATTTTTCCTATTTATTGTCTACTTCTATCTATCATTGTTTTCGAGGAAATCCTATAATTAGAAGGTCAAAGGTCAAGGTTATCTGTAAACTTTGACCTTGACCACAAATTGTTGGTCTTTATTTGCTGAACAATTTCCCTTATATAGTCATTCATTAACTGTTACGGTTTTCGAGATATTAGACAAAAACCATAAAATATAACGATTCAAGTACCGTTACTCTAATATGAGTCGTCCGACAATTTTCGACAAAATGTAACAAAAATTACGGTTTTCGAGAAAATCCAATAACAAGGTTGAAGGTCAAAGGTCGATGTCATCCGTGACCTTTGACCTTAGGTTCAGATTATAGGTCATGTGGTCTTATGATCATTAGTGAAGATCCCAAGCCTCACGGTTTACGTGGAAAAAAAATTGACGGAAAAAGTCAATCTTCGACTAAAATTACGCCCCCTTGGGTGTCGTCGAAATTTTTCGGTGAAAATGTAACAAAGAATCGGTCTATCCCCCAGTTCATTTTCTATCCCTATTTTTCTCCGTATCTCTTATGGTTGCTGAGTTTAAGACATAACAAGGTTTTTCAGTTTTGGGGAGATAATAAGTATAGTAAGTAACAACAAATATTTAGATTTGCCAGCAACGGGACCGGATGGGTAATTTTAGTACAATACTTGGTTCAAACATCAATACAATATGTCGCGAACTGCAAAATATTCCTTGGTTCGAAAAGTGGCGGAAGAATAAGAAAAAGAAGAACAAGAAGAGTATGCTGTGATAATTTTTTATGTGCATTTTTTAAGTTTTTTTCAACTGGTTTTGCCTTTACCAGTACTGAAGATATAAAGACAGCTTACAGCTTTAAATTCAGTCACAACACTATGGCATCAAGATAACCGATTTGATAATTTACGCTAAATACCAAATTTGAAATGGATTGTACTTTTATAATGCGTCTTAGAGACACAGACTATATGCAAATCAATGTCGTTACTAACTACGGATTAAGTAGTTGTTAAGTTGCAGACTCAAGTAATATACCCAAGGGAAAAGGAAAACCTTTCTATTCCAAATGACGTTGACGTTATCCGAGACATAAAATATATTGAACTGAATAATCACTCATCAATAAGATCGGTTACTTTTAATTTACACGATTGAAATACAAAGTTTAGAATCTGAAATGCAAAAAATAAATATCAAGCATTCGAATTTATTTATTCATGCTGAAACCTCCAGTAAGAAAATTTCGAAATTAAACCTGCAATAAGCAATGATCTGGAATATTGTACGCAATATTGGAGAACTCATATAATTATTTGTTAATTATTCTACACTGTGACTAGGAATTACAGCTTTATTAGAAAAAAAGTAAATGTCAAAATAAGTTCGTTTAAAGTTACGATTACAATCACTTATTTAATATTTAGAAAATACCTGGTGAGACTCAACGGTGAACAAGGAAATTGCCTATAGTAACCATCCCGTGATCTTGTTTCAATTGTATCTAAACTAGGCATCCAAGTTAAATACGGTACATTTGTTTAAATTGAGTTTTGGTTCAATATGCGTCTTGTTGGTTAATTAAAATAGTGCCGATCATTGAGTGTATGTGTTTTGTTCATCGTACCTAGATATATTGATTCTACCTATTATAACAAAGAATCACTTTTTTTCTAATAATAAAACTGAAGTTTATGAAATGATAAGCAGCACAGATGAATAATAGAACAGTAGAACGAAAACTGTACTTAGTGAGTGCAAAGTTCAGAATGAACATAAATTGGAAAAAATAAAGTTGATTTCTCACTCAGATATTTTATAAATATTTCAAATAATACCACATTTTTTCAAAATTCTTATCCTTTTTATACAAAGCTTTACGACAAGAGAAATGAACTTCATATTACTATTGAAAAAGATCCGTTCATGTGAAGCAACATGCCAGCCACACTTGCATATTAGATGCATTCGTCTCAGTTTATACGAAACTTTACAGATTTTGCTTAATTTTACGAGTTTTACATAGAGTCGTGCTGACTGAAAAGCTTTTTAACCAATAATCTGTAAAAAGATTTAAGTTATCACTTCGGAAATTTTCCTTATACACTGTAACGGAATAGGGAACAAAGAGTATTTTCCAACTGATGGTACTTCAATTCCGTTCTTTTACCGGTTGCGATTACTATCGATTAAAGCTAATCACCAGCTTTTACCACCCAGTGGTAACATGACAGATGTCACAAATGCAACTAACACTGCTTACCCTTTTGAAGCTTCTCCGCTAGGGTCACTCCTAGGATTCGTGTTAAGCCAGCTTTCGTTTCAGTGTGGAGTTGTGTTTACTATGTTTTTCTTTCATTTCATTTTGATGCTCATTGTCTTGTCTCTCTTCGGACTTTTTGCAATCTGTCTTTTTCTTTTTCAACAACAATGCACCAGAAAATAAAGATACATTTCTCGGAATCGATAAAACAACAGATTATTTTGTTATAAAAATGTTTTCTGCACAAACAGTGCAGCATAATTTTCGCTATCATACTCATTTTATTACCCCGGTTTATATTGGCTTTATTCCTTACTAAAAATTAACATGTCACTGTAAATGTTTGTAATTGATTAAATGTCAGGATCTGGAAGTATGAGGTTTCTATATCGCTGTTAACCTGCGACCGTAAAATTAATCAAAACACCACACTCGTACAGAATACATTAGTGCATAATTCTACATATTAACCATTACTGAAGAAAATATATATTATTGTGCCATAATATTATTGCATATTGAAAAAATTAATCAAAACATCGCCCTTATACAGAATATATTAGTGCACATTCTACATATTAACCATTATTGAAGAAAAGATATATTATTGTGCTATTATATTATCACCTACTAGGCAAGACGCCCGCTGCTGGATAGTGAAAAATTGTTGATAATAACCCGTGCAAGGGGTTACGTTCGCCTTAGTTTAAAGGTGTTGAATATAAGGAGACAGATATTACAGGGAATTGTTAGTTGGAAAATAAAACTTTTGTAATTGTGAATTGCGTTGTGTATTTAATGTTATTTCATTGTAGAGATTGTATATGAACTTTATTTTAAAGCGTGAAATTGTGACCTTACATAATATTATAAAAATTTTGGTATTGTTCTACTGAATACTATAATGTAGGATTTTTGTCCAAATATTTTTTCCGATGGCCAGACAGTGAATCAGAATATTCTTTTTCATTTCAGATGCTGGCCAGATTTTTTTTTTTACAAAAATCAGGGTCAGAATTTTTTCTGCCCCTCTCACGAAAATTAAATGGTACGTGCCCTAAGACTAAATTAATTTTCATATATGTATATCTTGTCCACAGAGTAAAATTGATTGTTTTCCTATTGGTGGGAGCATAAAATTAAAATGTCATGTACCAAAAACATTTTTGGGTATAATACTTTGCACCGTGATAAAAAGAATCATGAAATCCAAAAATATAAATGTATATTCCATTTTTGAAAATTATGGACCGGAATATTGTCTGACTTAAAAATCCGTCTGATGACGGAAACAATATGCCTTTATTTTCGTTTTTCTCTTAAAGAAACCAAAACGAAATAATCATAATCGAGGATGACAGATGTGACTTTGTATTGTACCTTTAAGACACAGAGGTAAAATTATTAATTCATCCTTTAAGGAAGAGAAGCGACTCACAAAATGAGGTCTCCTCATTTAAAAGTATAGATTGCATGATTGGAAAAATCTAGGGTTTCACGTACCTCCTCGAACGGATCGGAAACAATCGAATGTTCTGATGTCATGCACTGAGACTAAAGTACAATGGCCATTCCCGAAGGCAGATAAAAACCATTCCCCCCTTTTTTTAAAATTAAATGTCCTTCCATGGTAACTTTTTATCTTGTGATTCGTTTATTTGATTAGAGGCCTGAAAGTGGGTTGTGCACCGTTTTCAAGTTGTTCAGACCCGGCTCTAGCTGCGAAACCAAGCTCTTTTTTATATTCTTGTTGAAACGTTAGATCGCCAAATCAAATTAAAATAAAAAAGTTTGAGAGCTACGATTTCGCATCTACTCGATCTAGCCCGGACCCTAATTCACTATCCCAGTCAACAATTTTGGGCATTTTGGCATAATGGCGTCAAAGATCTGACAATTTGATGGCAGATACATGACACAGGGTGAATTTAAAGCTGTCTTGCACCCTTTCGCAAAGGTCAAATGGCTATTTACCGCTATTTACCCAGTAAAAATAATTTTCTTTTTTTTTTCTAAATTACCGGGAATGAACTGTAAATTTTAAGATTAGAATCGAGTCAGGGAACGGTTTGTCGATCCGAGTCGAGTTTTTCCCCATTTTCTCCCAAAATCCCCCGAAGATGATAATTATAATCTGTCTTGTTGAACTTCAGGTACAACTGTATATAGATGGTGTAAATAAAATGACGTCCGGTGAATAATGAATAAATAGGAACGACACCAAATTTCGACTCTGTTAATTTAGTAATATAGATGAGTGTTTCTGTCGTTTTATTTATTATTTATCAAAAGAAAAAATTATTTCAGAGTTAACAGTATATATATGTTTGACACTATGCAGTAATAGTTTACAAACTATTATCTGCACTTGAAATTCTCTAGGGAGATTTAACGTTGAGAGTCCATTGTAGAATACACATGTAGGTTATGAAAGGTGCATAGTTCAAAGAGACAAGACAAATTTGAAACAAACTTAAGTTAAAACGAAATCAAAAGGAACAAAGGCTTGGAATCCACAAACTCCTCTAAAAACAGGCAGTGGGATAAAGTGCTCTGGAAGGGTGTGGAATCCTTCAACTCTAATTCGGATTAAAGTCAATTCGAGAAGAGGACAACACATTGTAGTATTACAGATAACTGACCCATAACTAGTTGAGATACACTGATACCATCTGCATCAACGAATTCATGATGGCGACCAAAGAGACGATTAGGTGTACCCTTGTTGTAGACATAAATGCGACAATAGCAACGCTCTGATACTTAATCACTGAAGATTTAAATATTTGAATTCATCAGAAGAGAAACTAATGAGACATCTAGTCAGTTCGTTAATAATAGAATTTGTAAAGATATAATAAATCTGCTATTAAAGGACTCTTTTAGTTTCTGAAAAAAATCTCTTTCAAAAGAAGTCTTATTCCGCCAGACGTATCATTGAATTAGAATCCTAAAACATTGGAAAGATGCATGCGCCTTAAATAATATTTTTACTAAGAAGAAAAACCGGATTTTGACTTAAATGAAACACGCAATCAATCACTGAACACTTGAACACCAAACAAAAGAAGAGATATATTGTAATAAATAGAAACTGTTATAGACGACATTTTAAATGAATATCACAAAGGCGGAAGAAAGACTTAATAAAAGCGACTCGTTGTAATTCGTTCAGCCGAGAAAGGGCACGGTATTATCATCATGAACTCACCAACACTGCAATATTTTAGAAAAAGAAATATAGCAGATAATTTGACAGACAAAGTAGTTAAAAATGCCCAAGAAAAAAGAACTGAAAACAAAGTAAAATATGAAAAAGTATAGGAAGCTTACTTATTAACGAACTGAAAAGATGTCTTGTCAGTTCCGATTTAAAGTTTCGAAAACTACAAGAAAACCCAAAATACACATACACATATAATTGGACATTTCATGCAATTGTCGTATAGGTAATGAACTATCCAACTACTAGAATTGCAAAAGTGGTGGAACATAAGCTTTTAGAAAATTGATTTCCTTACTATCTTACCAATGATATAATCACCAAATTGGCGGAACGTTTGTTTTCAGAAAACCAAATATTTTTATCTAATGAATGATTCTGTTTAAGAAAATAAAAAATTTTTTCTTCTTATGGAAAACATTACATTCAGGCAGAAGGGATGGCAATTAAACCAACTGAAGGATTGAATTGTGCATCAACTGTCTAGGGATCAAGAGAAGATAAACTTCTGTATTCGTAAAAACCGTCTGCATATTTTAGATTTGTAGGTGATATGCCTTGTGACTGGGAGAGGTGTCTTCCCATGGAAAACATTACATACAGGCAAAAGGTGTGGCAATTAGACCACCTGTAGGATTGAATTGTGCATGAACTTTCTTGGACTCAAGGGAAGAGAATCTACTGTATTCGTAAAATTTAGATTTGTAAGTGATATGACTTGTGACTGGGACAGGTAGATAAGAAATACTTCACAAAAAATCAAAATTGCGAATCTCTTACATCCTCGCATACGTGTTTGTCTATGATACTCCAATAAAGTATAGAAATCCTAGATGTTTTTACTATTATTTACAATAACTTTAAAACTGATTAGTTCACAAAACCTACCGACAGACAGATGTATTTAATTTCAAAATCGTTACACCCGGAAAATATGAAACTGACCATTTTCTTAGTACTGAGTAATGGGGTTACTAGTCTTAATAGTATTGGTGTGACGATTTTCCGGCCTCAATTGACGATTTGAATGTCTAACATTGAGTATTGTTAATAAGTTAGCAGATCAAATGAACGGATAGTTGCGACCAGCGAATCGAAACTAATGCCGGCAAATCTTAAGATTCAACACTGTTGACTCCATTCTAATGCAACGAATATTTTCAATCTAAACATTTTGAAATATAGAACTAACGTTTGGGCTTGTGCATTTGTTTCAAACATTCTAATCAATATTAATGAAATGCCAGTCAATATCAAAGTTACAAAAACAGTTGCATTTTTCAAGTATTTGTCCAGACAACGAATCCTACTGAGTACACAAAAAAGACATTTAAGAGAATATTCGAAAATAAGCCAGTAAATTGTGGTATGGCAACTTAATGTCATGTATGTAAGTGACAACCTTTTTCTTTTGATAGTTTCTTTAATACTTTCTCTGTTTAAAACAACGCTAACAAAGACTCAATGTGAAAAATTATTGTAGGTTGAAAACAACTGCGCTTGGTATTAACTTCAGCATTTTAAGGAAATGCAAAGTTAACTTTGGAAAAAAAAATTACAACGCAGTGGACAATCAAAATTTCTTTTAATTTTGTTTCTATATGCACATTTGAATTTGCATATCTGTTTGGTTACGAGAGGCTTGCAGGTCGGAAGTTTCAAAGCCCAATCATACAGTCTTCCATTCAAATAAAGTCCCTACTGAGCCACCAACTATTTCAGACAACATTTCTGTATAACAAGTTTAGTTGCAATTGATAGCTTAAGAAAAAAGCCATTTGACGGCTATACTTAAGCAATTGCAACATGTAAGTTAAAATATTTAAATACATAAACTTATAATTGTTTTATGTATATATACATATCAAAAAGAAACATGGAACAGTAACGTCATCGATTTATTCAAATGTAAAGCCTCCTGATATTTACTCATGAATTGACCTGGAAATTATAATGCTGAGATATTGCAATTATTCTTATCAAACAGGTAATTACATGTCTACCAGAAGAGCCCTTGAGAAAAGTCCTCACGCTTCAGTTATGTAATGTTTATGCTTGTAGCAAATGTACAGTGTCTACTTTAATATCTTTTGATTTGCATAGTCTTTAGGCACGTTTATTAAGTAACGTGATAGAAATATGATTTCCTCAACCATTTATTGCAAGTTGTTAAGTGCACGGTTATGGATTCTTTGTTGCACAGTGGTTAGTCACCCAGGAAGTTTGTAACAATATCTGTTGTATAAGCTTTAACTTCCTTTATTTTAAATTAAATATGATAGCGTTCTGATTAATAAATTTGTAAAAGTTTTGTAAAAAGGCTAAAACTCCACTACAATAATAACAGGATATCCCAAGACAAGACAAGAAAAGACAAGTGAAGTTTATTTCTGCTTAGACACCATACGTGATACAAGAGGTTTACAGACATAATCAATTTATCAATTTATCAATTTTAAACAAAGACTTCAAAAAGTGGTTCTGGTTGCTTGAGAATAAAAAAGCCCGATTGAAGAAAAAAAAAGGAGAGGGTTACCTTCTTTTTGGCTATTTTTCGTCTATTTATAATCCTTGCAAAGAAAAACTGTGGCCAAACTTAAGGCTTTAAGAAGAGGCTTTTCTCGATCGATATACTCTGTTCTCATATCGTCCTCTCATCCTAAATTTCGGGGGTTCCGGTCGCTTGAAGTTAAAAAAGCCAATTTGAAGGAAAAAAGGAGAAGGGTTACCATCTGTTTGGATATGTTTCGACTATTTATAATCGTTGTACAGAAAAACTGTGGCCATTAGCTTTTCTCGGTCGATGTACTCTGCTCTCATATCGTCCTATCATCCAAAATATAGGGGTTCCGGTCGCTTGAAGTTAGAAAAGCCCAATTGAAGGAAAAAAGGGGGAGGGTTACCCTCTTTTTGGACATTTTTCGTCTATTTATAATCGTTGCACAGAAAAACTGTGGCCATTGGCTTTTAGAGGAGGCTTTTTCGATCGCTGTATATAGGGTTTCTTGGTCGCTATATATATAAGGTTTCTTTTAAGCTCGGGATCGCTTTTTAATTTATTAATCCCCGATTATTTGTCAAGTTGAAATATTTAGATACTGTTTAATTCTGATATTGTATTTATACATTGAAGCATTCAACAGTTTTTCATTGAACATCAACTTCATCAACATTTATTTCGTGAAATCAGAATATGTGGGTTAAAACATTATGGACTATATTCCAAAACAACGAAAGCGCATGATAAATCTCGTAAACAAAAATTAATTGCTTGGTTGCACACGTACTAAGTTCAAAATATCATAAATCCTCATGCGATGTTTATATGGGACAAAAATCTTAGTCATTAAAAATCGAGCATGCATGCATACGTGCGTACGTATGAAAACTAAATGTGCCGATCGGGGTGTGGTCGCGATAGTTTTTATCATTCCATTTAAAAAACTCTTTGGTACCCAACTTCGATCATCTAAAAAATGGTATTTTATTCAACATCTGAATGATTTTATTATAGGGCATACATATCATGAATCTTTCCCAGTCTATTACAACAGCTATCCGAAAAAAATTTTTGCCGGGGTATAGAAATAGGCCACTCGAACTCTTCTTCGCAAAGGTTGTGCCGGGGAAAGAATAGGTACTAGGCACCTCCCTCCTGTAAGGGGCTTCCCTGGTTGTGGGAAATGTATAAATTCAAAACGTCCAAAGGGAGACGTTAAAGACGCCCCGTGTTTAGGAAATGCCACGTCATAAGCACGTGAAAGACCCTTTGTAACAGCTCATTTGAGTGGTCAGTAAGCGGCCAGTTACAAGGCTAAATTTTCCGCCCCTATCAAACCCGCAACTTTTCAGGTGTTTAAATTCGCTCCTTTAACGGTCCCTTACTCACATTGATTTATTGTTTAACTTGTGTCCGTCCTGAAAATGCATGAAATATTTGCATTTGGGCGTTAAACAACAACAAATAAATCAATGTTATCTATGAAAGAGCGATTTGTACTATTGGTATAGTTTTTTTGATATTTTTTTCTGATGTTACATTAAGTATTTCAAAATGCCCATAATAAAGTTAGAGGAGAATGTCCACGGAGCATGCTGTTCATTTCTTTACTATAGATTATTTACTTTTCTGATCTAAGTAAAACTTGCTTATGAAAGATACTAATAAAAAAAATGAAAAGACCGTCTCAATACAAGTAACTTACTGAAACGGATGAATATAATGTATTCTTTATTGATATTTCGTCGTAATTTTTCTATAATTCTCATCGAATATGATATAAATCTATGATATTTGTCGATTCGCTCTTTAAATAGACTAATTTAAAGCGTATGATTTGATGCGAGCTGGTACCGCCATATTGTTTTGGTTATCGATATTGTTATTAAACACAGGTTACAAAGTATTGCTTATATGCCGAACAGAAAATAAAACTGAATATCCAGAAGACAATTAATACAAGGGGTAATTAGAAACTTAACTAGAATATTCTCAACCCGTTCACAATAGCCATAACGACTACCCTCTCGCACCGGAAAATGTGGAATCGACGGAGTTCGTAAACTGGTACCTCATCTGGGCAAACATAAAAAATATACCATCCATTTTCAAAACCGCCAATACTTTCTCTTACAGGAATGTGCTTGAAGAAAGTTCACCGTATCATCAGATTTGAACAATCGTCATGGCTGAAACACTATATCGACCTGAATACTATACTCGGAGCCCAGGCCAGATCTGACGCCGAAAGAGATTTCTTCAAACTCATGAATAATTCGGTCTATGGAAAGACCATGGACAATATGCGAAAGAGGGTAGATGTTTAGCTGGTAATTACTAAAAACAAGCCCTAAAACTTGTTTCCAAGCCCAACCTTGATCGCCGTGTCGTATTTACCGAGATTCTGACAGGCGTTCACTTGAAAAAAGACCAAGCTGAAATTCTGCAAGCCAGTCTACCTGGGGGCATGCATCCTGGATATTTCAAAGCTTCTGATGTATAAATTCCACTACGTTTTAATCAGGGAGATGTATGGAGATAACGCCCGGCTGATTTTTTACCGATACCGATAGCTTGGCCTAAGAAATCCAAGACGAATATTTTTACGGACATTTTCCCGCATGTCCAGGAAAAATTTTATACTTCTTACTATCCAGCAGACCACCCTTCCAGAATTCCGACTGGTGTCAACAAGAAAGTTATTGGAATGTTCAAGGACGAATGTGGTGGAAACGTATGACTGAATTCGTGGAGCTCCGCCTAAATTTCATGCTTACAAAATGGGCGATGGTAAAGCTTCTAAGAGAGCATGAGGATTTACAAAGGGTGTCATCCACAAAAATATTACTTTTGACCCTAAAACCGATACCTAGATACTAAGCAGGAAATATACCAGTCGATGAAAATTTTCCGAAGTTACTCCCATCAAATCTACACCCACAAAATTGACAAAGTCACTCTCTCGGCTAAAGATACCAAGCGACACTTTCTACCGGATGGAATAAGACCCAAGCGCTCAGACCATTCAAATTTGAAAAGACCAATTAAAATGGATCATAGTTGTAAACACAATGATAAACTTGCAGGAGTTCATTAGGTTTGATATTCCAAGTGGGGATTTACCACAGATATTACAAATTGATTTGAAATACTTAAAGCGGTATCCATCATTCAAAATAAAAACAATTATGACCACGAGGATGATGATATTGATGGTGATGATGTAATCGATCCTCAGTGGAGCAGCATTGAGCGCTGTTATGCGGACACTTTTGCCTGTTCGTGCTGAAGTTGTTGACGGATGGCGGGTCGTTCGAAGACATGAATAAATAATGGTCGACAAATTTGACAGCTCATCCAGGGCGAGGCATTCGACCTTCGTGCCTGCAGACGATTTGTATATGAACCGATATTGGATCATTAATCCTGATGACCGTATAGATAATTGCGATGCAGTGACTAAAAAATACCTCTACAATCAGCTCAAAAATGGACGATATGATAGGTTGTCCAGGGTATGGAAAGATATTTTCAGGGACGAGATAAATGGAGTGAAGTTGCAGGCGAAGAAAGTGGATGGTCTCAAGAAAGCAAACGAGGAACTCAACACGACAAAAGTAGACCGGTCAGAGTGCGTTTCGACCAACGGTGGTGAGTTTAATGTTGATCTGGATATGCAAAAGCACCACATGCAAAACCTACCGCTCCCGCAAGAAGATGGCGGTCCGGTGAGCAAGATGTCTTTCAGCATACACTTGAGGATTATATCGCCTAGATCAAGGAAAGAATAGATGCACTGAAGCATACGAGTGGATGTGACCGAGGGTAATTCCCAGTGTTCTTCCCAGGAATTTGTGAAGGCGCAAAAGTTGAAGCGCGCGAAAAGACTTTTTTTAAAAAACAGTTTTTATCTTATAATAAGGTGTTATATGTACATTAATTACATGCATTTATTAAAATTAAAAACACAATATTAAACAGTCAATAGAAAGGTGTATTTAGTTAACAAATTATCATCCTTCCCCATTGCTATATTGACCTGTTGAACAGTTCAATAAAAGTCGTATCGTAGCGAGCACGTGCTAGCATGAACTTGACCCGAATATATCAGCGTTTGACCCGAATATATCAATCGATTCTCCCAAAGTTTCATCCAGTATTTT
>JAULBM010311893.1:0-14050 GCA_032357055.1 Geukensia granosissima | reverse complement strand
GGGTAAGGTCAACAAATTACAGATAACCACTGGCAAAGAAATCTAACAAAATCTGTCATAAGTTGCCCGACAGTAATGACATTTATTCGTTTTTAATTATTCGTTCATTGATGTTTTAATGTGAAACTCGCTGGAGATATTTCAATTAAAACTTTTAATTTAACTATGCTGATATAATAAATCTAAATGTTGCATGTATTTACTAGCTGCTCATGCGTTATCTCGGGGACTAATTAAGATACTAAAGCATCATTGATATTCTATTTAGACATTTGTGTCTGTACAGAATTGTCATTACTGATTATCTACACCGTGTCAATTTCTCCTTTGTCAATGTATAATCTGGAAATTATCCATTCCACCTTCCATTTTGGTCCCGGATAACTTGTCACATTGATGATAACACCGTGATTTCGTCAATTAGCGATCATTGTGTTGGGAATTGCTTGGTGCAATGAAGCATAATAGACAAAGATTGACTGGAGATCGTGTGAAACTTTCTACAGAATGTCTGTAGGGAACTAACTCTTGTTGTATTGTACTATACTAGATAAATCATTATGGCATACACAATATCAAAATCAATATTTTTACAGTAAAATGTTGAACCTTAGCTATATACAGCATTACAATAATCTGTTAATGTTGCTGGAGTTGTGATAGAGGAACATAATGTTTGTTTTAAGTCAGTAAGACTAGTCGTTGGCTGTTAATGGAGCAGTTGCTATCGTAGGCGGAAATGGATGAATATAAAAATGTGACTGTTTCATTTAGATCAAAGCAGTTACAATTACCATCTTGTTTTGCAACAAAATTAGAAGTACATCAAAGGAAAAATTAACACATAACAAAAATAAATACCATAATATGATGGACATATCACACGGAATCAGTATACATGAACTATGTTACCAGACATGCTCTGTTTCGTGTCAAACATCAACAAACTTTACCTTAAAATCGAATTAGAAGACATTATGATTTCATGAAATACTGACACAAAAAACCAAAACAAAACTTAAAACCAAATCTTGAATTCGAGAACAAAAATAAACCCAATCAATTTAATGCCGTTTCAACACAAACAAAGATTTCTAAAGTCTTCCTGTTGTCTTTGGTTGTCAGTAGGCTCAGTTAACTGATTTAAACATAAAAACAATCAACCAGTATTCAATGTGCTTTTTAATTTAGAAAACAGTGAATTAATTTTAAATGTTACCATTTTCACCCTTTTCAACACGATTAAGTATGTAGACTTAATTTACTATTCAGTATTAATTGTTTTTAAATGTGTTTTTTTTTCGGTTTGTTTTTTATTAACTGGCTGGACCCCCATTCTACCATAGAAAGGCGGGAAACTGTTTAAACAAATTAATTTTTTGTTAACCTCATCCGATTTTTGATAACTGTTATTCAGTAGCTTTAGCTCAATACTACATTAAATGAGTTAAAATAAGTCCTGTTAGAATCTTATTGTTGGCGCAATGCACCATAATCTTTAAAATTTTGACAAAATATCCTTGTAATCGCTCCAACAAATTAATTTTTCATCCGATTTGGAATAAAACCTTAAAGTAGCTATAGTTTAATGATACTTTAAAGAAGTTTGAAGTTGAGTCTTGGTGAAATGATAATAATAAGTTTGAAAGAGGACAAAATGTTCTTGTATGTGCTCTAGGAAATTGTTTTGCATCTGATTTAGATAATATAGTGTGACTGTAACTTTTTCACCCAAAAACTTATTGCATAATGACGTCACGGTTGGGGACTTTAGAAAGCTGTTCTCCTTATTGTAAAATAATCTTTTGTATGGTCTTTTACAAAACTTGTAGTTTGTTTCCCAGCAGATCCGAAATTAAAGATGGCAACCACAAATGGACTTCGGTTCACCATTGGATCATATAGGAAATTTATTCAGATCTGTACATGTTTGAAACTATTAATCCTTTTGAAATGATAGTTAAGATAAAGATTCTAGGATGGTCCTCTACGAAATTTATTATTTCGTTCTAGTCACAAAGTCAACACAGAACTCTATGGGAAATTTGTAAAAATATATTCTCTTAAGAAGCTACCTAAAGAATAATGGTCCTCTACAAAAATTAAGCTTATCCGGAAATTAAATATTCCATCACAGTCTCACTTGTTTTAAAGTTAAATTTTTCTTTTTTGTTCTCTTTACAAGTTTTAAATCATACAGACTTAGATTTTATGCCTTTTGTTATGGTATTAATGAGCGACACAGGCTCCATGGACATCGCGTTTGTAATACCTAAATTGAGATTCATTAATCTAAGAAAGAAGTTTAATATTATTATGATATTGCTCTGCATATGTTAATGGTCATTTTCAAAACGCACTCGCAACAAAACGTTTACAAATGATGTAAATCAGACGTTAAAGTAAACAGGACAATTTACCCATGTGTAAAATGATTTTACTAGCAAAAAATAAATTATATAGTTAAATTAAATTGATATGTTATATGCGGATTTCAAAGGATAACTTTACGTAAGTATCATTAGAACCATGCATAGGAAGTCAGAACATAGTAAAATAATTATTTAAATTATAGAAGGTATAATAAGTGTTATATCTAAAACTAACTAGATATTGTAAGTAAACATCCGGAGAAAACATGGTGGGATTTTTATTGAGTGCAATTACGCTACATATAAAAAGGGAAGATACTGGGTAACCAACAAACAAGGTGACCAATTCAATTCATCTCCGTAAAAGGAATTCAAAGATACCAAAGGGACAGACAGACCGTGTTATAGGTCTTACCTTTACCTCCTTACATGGCTTTTCCCCAAATTTGACATCCAAAAACATGATGTGTATCTTTTAAGTACAAACGCTGATTTCTCTGTTGGATTAAACTTTGAAGTTTTAAATGAGAGGAAGCTTGGGTTTACATGGTTACATACTACGTATTATTTTTGTGTTATATGTTTTTGTTCCAGATAGTGAAGGATCTAGATCTCATTTAAATGAGGACTACAGCATGACTCAAGCAAAGAAATCACATTAATGATGATTTTAATGTACATATTCCAAAATAAACATTAAAATTCATATACATTTTAATACAATTTGAAAACTTCTTTTTTGCAAATAGAGTGACAGTTTTTAATGACTTGCTATTCAATTCATTCTTTGTACGTCATTTGTCAATAAGACAAATCAATAAGTAAAAAATCAGTGTTATTTTTTATTCCAATTCTACGACGGGTGCCGCTAGCGAGACAGGGGATAATTACTCTTTCGAAGTACCTTAACCGAATCCGGTTTTGTAAAGGAGTTGTGCAGTCCAAAGCTTTTTGTTTCCTTTTTATGGTAAGTAGGTTTCGGATTTGTCATTTTTCTTTGGACTATGTACTTTGATCTCTCGCATGGGTATTCTAAACTGGACTTGAAGAAACAAATTAAATGTTTTAAATAAAAAATCCATAGAATGTGCATCAATCGGCTTTTGTCTGATTTTATACATTTACTATTACTTATTTAAATCGTCATTACTTGTCACTAGTAATTTACCTCTTCATATTCAACCATATTGAACCAGTCTTTACCGAATTTCCAACCTTAAACGCCAGTCTAAGAATCGTGCAATAGATCATGCAACCATTAAAAACCCACTTGTTTTGTTCAGAATAGAAATTATAAGTTTGTTTTGCATGCCCATAGGAGAAAGAGTGCACTGTATAATCCATAATAACTCATTATGTCACAGTGAAAAATCAGTATTCGTGTTTCAAGCAAAAATTGATGACATTTTAAGAGTTTGATCCTAAAAATGATTGAAATATGATAAAAAAAAACATGTGACATTTCACATGGACATAATCTAACAAAGAAAAAGTTTTTCTGCATATCGCACCTGCAGTATGAGGTAAGAACAGTAAATTCATTTAACATCAGTTTTTACTAATCTCTTTAATCTAGGTTTGATAGTTAATTTCGGCCTTCACAAATTATCCTCAGTCTGAAACCGAACAATGATAAAATCTCAAAGACACAAATAAATGTTGAGAAAAAAACACTCTGATAAAAGCTTTTAGGGTACTGCAAATATAAGTTTACAATAGTAGTAAAACATAAGCTAGTTTCAGATGTAAATGTAAAATTAGCATAATATTTAAAAGAGCTGAGAAAAAACTGAAATAAGACCGTTAAATTAGAGCATGTTATCCAATTTTATAAATCCTGTGAAAAGTTGCGCTCTGCCATTATCAGATCATTATAATTGTATATTAAAGATTATATTCTTCATCTTGTTCCCACAACACAATAAGCATAAATAATTTCTATGTCATCCACTTTTCTTTCTCCTACTTCGTAGAAAAGCTTTGACATGGTTTGATTTTGTATTATGACGTGAATGTCATTTCAAGCTGTTCGTTTTATATTATAATTAAGGAGTGCAATTTATTTATCTTACATGTAAGAAAATTTGGTGGAAATTGCCATTTTATCCATGTTTTGCGCTAAGCATTTATGTAGAAGAACAAACTACTACACTTACTAAACTTCCTCCTTTTTTGTGACGAATGTCACTAATTTTGTTGAAAATAAACTGCATATGGAAAAATTTGTTTTTTATATCCATTATATAAAAAATGCAGAAATAGAAAATGTTAATTCGTAATTAAAGTATGTTTTGGTATAAAGGATGATTAGGATAGCTTTCGATGTGGTTTAGTTGTACAACCATTCATTTTTTAAATACAAGACCTATAAAATTTTAAAACGCATTATAACAAACTTTTGGGGGGTAACAACTTCTGTTTAGTCTTTATTATCAAGTAATAATATACTGAATTGTGATATATTGCAAAATATTTTGCTATTTTAAGCTTAAGCTAGCCTAACGCAGTTGATGAACTGCTACAAAAATATATAACTTATATGTAGAACATTTCAAGTATTTTTTTACGGATTCAGACAAAAAATCTGTTCATTAATTTTAAATAGGATTAATGCATATCTTATAATAGTACCATATAATACTGATTTCTATCGCCATAACTTGCAGAAAACTTTACGCCCCTGTGATCAAAATATCACAGTTCATTAAACTAAAATTTATAAACATGCAAAGCATAAATAATATAACAACTTACCGGATGGACCCATTACTGTTTGTTAAATAATCCAAATCATCAAAAATTAAATCGCCATGACAACTTGTGCACCTGAAAACTAGAACCTGTTGGAATAAAGTATTGATTGACAAAGAAATGTTCATTCATTGGTATTTCCCTCGATACGTTGGCGACTAAGTCTGCTGACAGAGAAAAATACTTGATTATTTTACATAAAACACATATGTCTCCCACATGCCCCATTCCTTGTGCTTAATTTTACTCATTAATATTGATTAAAACGACAATGTAAATATCTGTGTATGTTATTATTTTTATTTTATAAACAGAATATTTGATTATAAAACTATAAAGGAATTATTAATATTAAATAATGAATGAAATAGAGGGAAAACTATAACTCTTAACACGAGGGTCGTAAAGCCATTTGGCTAAAAATGAAAACAGCCCTTATCTTTAGTATAGAAAAATGTCTATAAAAGAAAATGAAAAATATTTGTTGTTACTTAAATTGGTTCTTCAACGGTCAAATGGCATGTTGAAATTTCTTTAAACGTGAAACTACAACGAAATTACTTAATTGGGTAAAATGATATATGTAAGATGTGGATTTTGTCTTCCTGACATATATTCCATATTCTTTCTTTTAAATATTATTTGGATAAAATTTTGTCGATTTAATATAGATCGTACACAAAATAAAATCAAAGATCTATCAAGGGCAAATTTTGAAATATCTTCGTGTTGGTTTAGTGCGTGGATATCTAGTTAGAACAAAAGACCTCCAAAAATTTTTGAACAGAAAATGTTTCGTGTTTAGATAGTACATTGTGTCTTGTTGTGTTGTTGAAATGATGAAAATTTAATTAGTAATAGTTATGAAGTATTTAAACGACGGTTATTAACAACAGTTTTTCAACTTATTGTGGTCTTCACAAAATCTTAAATTTTGGGGCTTAATATGAGGCTTACCGTACTTACTCTTCTGATATGAAATAAGCAGCCACCTGTTTTATAGGAATAACGATAGAGCAAACATATATTACCGTGCGATTTTCAATCATATTACGTAACTCTATATATAATGGCATAAAATGATTTGAAATAGATTAGATGGTGTTTTAGTACTATTACACTTCCTACAATAAAAGAATCGAAGATACAAATGAGAATGAATTACATGGTGTACGGGGAAACGGGAAGGTTTCCGTTGAATATACTTATAAAACAAAGAATGTTGTGGTTTTGGTCAAGACTTTTGAGTTAAGTAAATTGTCATGTTCCTTGTATAAACTTGCTTATATGTTATTTTATAAAAATGATGTAAATATAGCCTGGCTTTCGAGTAGAATCTATGTAAGATAACATAGGCCTTAGTTATGTGTGGCAATCACAAACTTTTTTAAGTAAATATGATTTCAAAAATGTAGCAAAGCAAATATTGATTGACCCGTTTTGTAAAAAAGTTGTGCAGTGATATGAATGTTTCTACAAGGAGCCAATTGTATTCAAACTTTAAAAGAAGCTGGTCCCTTGAACCGTATTTATTGAAAATCCAAAATTTCTTTAGAAAGCTTATCTGTAAACTCAGATGTTCAAATGTTAAAATACCAGTAGAGACTG
Organism: Geukensia granosissima; assembly: GCA_032357055.1. Classification (NCBI taxonomy): domain Eukaryota; kingdom Metazoa; phylum Mollusca; class Bivalvia; order Mytilida; family Mytilidae; genus Geukensia; species Geukensia granosissima. Next base: position 7,319 of record JAULBM010311893.1, on the reverse strand, counting down.
GAAGGTGGGTAGGGGTACCACGGGAGCAACGATTTTATCATTTGTGCACAAAGGCAATCGTTGGGGATGACTACCATTATTTGTTTACGTGTAAATGCGAAAAAGTTACGATTATTCTTGATAAGTACAAAGGAAAGATGTATGGTTTGTTCTCTCTTTTAATACACCATTGCTAAAAATTGCAGTGTTTGTTAAACATCTCATTAAGTTACTATAACTAACACTCTAGAATAGTGCGACTCCGCAATTTTAATTCCAGTCTGAATTCACAGGTTATGACTTTATAATAGCTTTTAACAATCACATATATATATATATTACTATATTGTGTTGTTTACTTTTATATAAAAATAGGAGATGTGGCATGATTGTCCATGAGACAGCCACCCACCAAGTGACAGTAGAAATTTAACTATTTTTCGATCACGATTGCAGATTGATTGTTTGTTTACAAATATTTGCATGTGTGAGTTGTGTATCTGCCTCTTGTTACAGTGTAATAACTGACAGACTGTTTTAATAAAAACGAAACTACATAATGAAAAGAACTGTTGTATGGTAAAAACCAGGCGTCATCTCCCAAGAAGAAATGCTGTCACTAACATCTGAAATATTGCGTTTCCTTGAAAATGGTAAAGACACCCGCCTCTATATAATTTCTCGTTTCTAAGGACAAGTTCAGTAGTTAATATATAGGGGTCATTCCCGGTGATGGGCAAAGCTTTCATGTCGAAATTCTAACGCTATCTTTAAAACGATTCAGATTCCACACCCTCAACCAAATTTACTTATATCTGATGAAAAAGTCGTAGGTAAAAAATAACTTGTTTTTGAATTGTCAGAAACCTTTATAGTTTCCAATGTTATATAGCACGGAGATATGCAACATAGCCGATTCGAATTTATTAATAATAATACAAATTAATTATAAAGTTTTACTTGTTGTAAGATCATGACTCCATATAACTGAAATTGTAGTTGTTGAGCATTTACAACATGTGGACATAAACAAGAATTTATAATGATATTTTGTGGAGATGATAAAGCCAATTTCGCAGGAACTTTAAGCATTAAGAAGCAACCCATATTTGCTCTATGGCGACGAGATTGTTATTCCTATTTTGGTTTCGGATGGGGACACATTAGAATATAAGAATAAGTATTTCGTCACCACGCATGTACGTCAAACTATGACGTTTTAGTATGATTATTTAACAACAGGAAATTAAACTTATTATTTGTAAAATCTTCAGGTTTTTGTATTGTTGGAAATACTAGTGCCTAAGTATGTCGTTTCATGATCCTTGAAATGTACATATAGCATACGTCAACAATTTCCATTACTTTTTTCAGAATATAAATAAATAATATGGAATAGAAGTTTATGCCAAAGGTTGATTCATTACAATTAAGATTGTGTGAAGGTCAAGCATTTAAATTCAAAATATACAATATGCAGGGAATTTATGAATTATTTTTTTGTAAAAAGCGAAACTTTAATGTATATTAAACACATTAATAGAACACAATGTCATACACCTAATGTTGGACAGTTGTTTAATTTCTAAATCTGATTAGTTGCCATTTAAAAATCATACAAATGCTACGTGTTTCATTAAGACGAAATATGATGACTGACTCGATGTATTAATAATTAAGCTCGCCAAATTAATGAGGTAATTTCCCTTATTTATATATTGTGTCCTATGAAACTGACGTTTGTGATTTCTAGACCTGTCAATAACTTAAGACAGCAGATATGAGCAATGACGAAAGCTGTTTCGTATAGCAGACTAGAGTGTAAGATGATGTTAAATTTTCTCCGATATACAATTTAGTTTCTGGAATAGTGCCTAATTTATAATGTCGACTAGGTTCACCATTATTTTTTTAAAAGAAATAGAGATACGATGTTATTTCCGTTTGTTGCGGTTGATGCGTCTACCATGTCAGCCAAGTTGTCAGACTTGTCTGAAATGAAATTTAATAACAATGTTTTACAGAATTTTCCATATTTATGTAACATTGGGTATTTTGTATTTGGAAGCCACTGGGTCGATAACCCTGCAAGTGAAGGGTATTCACCAGCCCAGTTGTCAGACTTGTCTGACGAAATTAATCAAACAATGTTTTACAGAAATTTGCTGCATTTGCTAAAATTCTAAAACACTGAAAATACGGAAAAGCCTTGAAAAGTAATACCCTTAGAAGTTGTTCCTGCCGTCAGATTTGACTTTCCATTTCGATTTGTTTGGATTTAAGCGCTTTATTTGCTATATTTGAATCTTTGACTTCCTATGTTTCAGTTCTAATGCGACTGATGCGAGGTTACTCCTTAAAATGTGGAATCAATTTTCCATATTTATTTAACATAAGTAATTTTTTACTATGTTTTCTTTTTATTAGAAACAATGGTCATTACATAAAGCGCTGGAGTAGAGTCTAACGATATTAATTGCCGTTTGTAATTGTCTTATCAAAGACAGTCTACACTCATAGCTATAGTGACATTTAGTAAGTTTGTTTAAACGTAGTAAAAATATGAAAATGGAGATAAACAGCATTGAGGCAAATGTCAAAGATACTGCACACCAACCGCAAGAACAACAGAGATAATTTTGAACAGATTCCTTTTCTGAATCCAAATTGTCTATTCGGTAAATCTTGTCTTTCAAAAATCAGATTTCAATTGAAACTTTGATGATTTCTACATCTCAGAAGGCTATGATTATTAGCTTAAAATATTGAAGTGGTGGAGTTTTTTATCGGATAATCTTGAAAATCTGGAAGTAGCCAAAATATTTCCTTGTTTCTTGTGGCGTGTTTTGACTTTTCTTAGATAGAATGTTTCAACTTCTACTTCTGTTGTACCTGTTTTTAGCAAAGTGTGAGGTGTAAATGAGATAACGATTTTGGATTCATCTTTTGCTGTTCTACAGTTTGACCAAAAGATAAACGAAAATTTCCGTCATCAAACTTACATCTCCTATCTACACGAATTGAAACAAATATGTGTCCAAATATTTCTACAACAAACGTTATGATTATAATTTTCCAGTGATAAACAATGTCTTTAAAATGAAAGGACCAGGGGCGTTAAGGGCTTTTTGGCCCAGACAATTCCTTAAATAAAAATCTAAAGTGGTCGTAATCCGAATTCGAAAAAAAACAATCCTGAACTGAAACGTATGAAGTAACAAGTAATAACAATTGTTTTTTTTTTTTTTATCTTTTAACAAAATAATTCAAGTCTTGAATATAGAAAAAGAGGATTTGGCATGATGTGGTATGAAGTTTCTGTTTTTTATATTAAAATTTTTGTCCGAAAAATGCATTTCCGCATGCATGTATAAACTTTATATTTTTACAAATAAACAATACAAAATCTAATATTAAATAATCTGGAGAATTTTGGTATGCTTTATGTACATTTCAAGGAATAACCTCTCATCAGTAGCATTAGAACCAAAACATAGAAAGTCCAAGATCCAAACATAGTAAAAGAAGCACTCAAATCCAAACAAATCGAAACGGGAAGACAAATCCGACGGCAGGGACATCTACTCATCGAAGCCTTCCGTATTTTCATTACTTTAGAATTTTAGCAAATGCAGCAAATTTCTGTAAATGGAAATCAAAGATACCTAAGGGGCAGACAGAAATCGTTTAGTCGGAAGACAGACAAGACCATGGTCAACAAAATGAAAAGAAAGACAAACATAGAGCACAAAACACTACACTGAAAACTAAAGCCGGAGTAACACGAACCCTACAAAACCAGGGTGAGTTCAGGTGCTCCGGAAGGGTAAGCAACTCCTGTAAAACATTGATCAATTCATGAAAGACAGGTCTGACAACTGAGCTGGAAAATTCCGACAACAAAGAAATCTAAAAAAATTCGTTTTTTAAAATGTTTTGTTAAATGCAGGGAATATATTCTAAATACAAAATTACCAATGTTAAATAATTTGGAAAATTGAGGTATGCTATATGTACATTTAACAGGGGTACAGGGGTAACCTCTCATCAGTAGCATTAGAACCGAAACATAGGAAGTCAAAGATAGCAAAAGAAGCACTCAAATCCAAACAAATCGAAATGGGAAGCTAAATCGGAGGGCAGGTACAACTTCATGTACTAAGTGCATTACTTTTTGAGTCCTTTCCGTCTTTTCAGTGTTTTAGAATTTTAGCACATGCAGCAAATTTCTGTAAAAGCAAATATCACGATAAACCCTTGAAGGTCAATGACTTGTTATGTATTCGTCAATAATCAGTTTTGACAATAGCTTACTATGTTAAAAGGAATTCGGAGATACCAAAGGATTAATTAGTTTCACTGTAAATATTGCGTTTACAAGGCCATTATGAAGATTATAAAATAAAATTTAAGCCCAATAGAATGTAACACCCATACCCCGTTAATACAAGATCGCCAGATAGATTGCAAAATATTATACAAGCTTTTATTTTGTCTACAAAAGACTTAAGGTGTGGCTTTTCAACTTGAAGAAGTGAGCTATGTTTTAAATTTCATATTTTTCTCTTTTACTGAACTCGATAACTGACGAATTTTTCAAGAATAACAGGTATGAAGTCAACCTATAGTAAGTTAACTGTACCATTGTTGTTTACCTGTCTGTATAAAGGTCTATCCATAAGTTTGATTTTTTATCTTTATCATCGCAAAAATAGTTTAGTCCTTAATCTGTATCTTCGATAAGGCTGCTTTATCTTTCACGTACATCAGGTGTTAATGTCTGTCATTTCAGATATTCGGAAATGGTATATCAATATTGCAAATAGCAATTATGGTGTCACTGGTGATGTTCATAGTCTATTCTCGTAATCTACTAGAGCCGACTGCAACCGAAATATTTCCCCGGATGGTACTTAATATCACAGTTGTATAATGCAAATTCAGCAATTCAATTGACAGACGTGACAACGTACGCCTAAGGTTTATTGTCCGCTAGTATGATGCATGTAACATATAATTCATTCAACATTTGCAGTTAATGACAGACTTGTTATCATAGAATAGTACTATAACTTATAAAATGTAAAAAGGAATGCAGTCTCAGTAAAATTTATTTTCTGTGAACCCAAACATTTTGCTATTGTAATGTGATGTTTCAGTGCATAAAATCTGCCCTTTTGGCATTCGCTTTTCATTTTTTTCTCTCTTTAACCTTTCTTTTCGAGTGGAACTGGCTGGCAAAAAATATTTTCATGGGTTGCTAATCTGACTGAAATTCTTCATGAAGCATCTTAGTAAATAAAGTATATAACACAATTACCGAACAAATCAAAGTCCATAAGACGTACGGCAAAATAGGTATCACACCACCGGAAAGTTGGTAACCGCAATGGTCCTGACTTGGTACAGGCATTTCAAAAGAAATGGTGGGTTAAATCTTAAAAAATATTGTTCGACACCCTATATTTGTATACTAATTGGGCCAATGGAAGGATAAATATTTTTTATGAACTTATAGTTTATTTCCGTCAAGTTAATATATATTGCATTTTAGTTCCATGTGAATTTATAGTTTAATTACAAAACAAATAAAAAAATCATCTATGCACTTAGGAATTTTGAAAAATACAAACCAATTGTTATGTCACTTATGTGTATTTAAAAATTAAGATACCAAAGTGTTAATTGACAGCAGATAAAGATAGTTATTTCAATTTTTTGTCTTGCCTCCGACTGTGAAGGTTAGATTCTGACGGCATCGGTGGCATCCACACATTCCGACTGGCATAGATTTGAAAAATTTGTATGGATATTGGCAAAGCTTGCTTAGCAGCTTCTTTATTATGCTCAGATATATTTCATCCTTAATCAAATTATGAAAAAAATGATTAAATTTTTCTGTTGACAGATAACTGGACTTTAAGTATGATTTTTATTTTAAGTTTTAGCTCACCTGGCCTAAAAGGCCATGTGAGCTTTTCTCATCACTTTTTGTTCGTCGTCCGTCAACAATTACAAAAAAGAGAACTTTTGAATGGATTGAAACCAAACATGGCATGAATGTTTCTTACAAGGTTATGACCAAGAGTTCCTACTTTGGTGCCGATTTTACATCCAACATGGCCGCCAGCATTCATTAAAAGATGACATGATCAAAACCAGTTTTAGCAAAAAATAGCCATTTTTGACCAGGTGCCTCTAGTTTTGTATCTGATTTGCTACCCAATTTTATTTTTTTATCTGAGCTAATAGACCAGTAATATCAATAATACAATATCAAGCATATCAGTGAGGTTTGCGATTTTTGTTCCCAAGGCTTCTAATTCATGATATATTTTCAAATATTTCATATTGAAATTCCTTGATATTTTGCTGTTGCCATAGCAACAACACCCGTGTATTAAAATCCCAACTTCTATTTTTTTATTATTATGGAAAAACTCAAATATATGGTATTGATAGCAAACTATAATTTACTTGCATTTATTTTTTAAAAAAAAATACACCTTAAAATGGGCCATTTTGGCTTTTTTTTAATTTTGCTATCAGTCTGTAGCCAAGAAAATCCATTTCCATGCCTACGAGACAGAGGGACATGAGTGAAGTCACTTTATTTCTACTTTTTGTATAATTTATTGTAGAATGAATCATTAAACATCATTTTTTATTGAATTCAATTTTTTGACTTTCCATCTGAGGCTCAATGGTTCATGACAACATATAATTTATAATAAGCAGAGGATTACTTTCCTACAATTTTAGTATGAATCCGTTTCCTACTTTTTGAATTTGATTCTCTTATAGTGAAAACATCCAGCACCAGTTTTGCAGATACGCAGACTGTTTGCACTTATACACCAAAATATTGAAAGAGGAAATTATTTCATAATTGAAGTTGAAAGCGACATGGCTATTTTAGGTTAAAAGTCCATCAACTCGATTATACCAGGTTCATTTCTCACAATGTATTTAGTCACCAACAAGGACGGAAACCACATTTTAAATTGGGTTATTTATAAACACAACTCTATTGTTTTAGTTTAAGCAGGAAACAAATCTTGTACCAGTTTCGTTTCATTTCATTCATGTTCTCATTTTCCATTAAAATGAACAATACAATCAGTTAAACTCAAAGATATTTAAAACAAAGAATCCCTTCAGTAAATTATTTCAGTACATAGAAGCAAACTCAACGGATATATGTTCACACCCCGTTGTCTAACATTTTCTTTCCAATTCAAACTAATTACCGAATATGTTTGTTTGTTTGTTTGTTTGAATGGAGTTTAACGCCACTTTCAACAATATTTCAGTCATATCGCGGCGGTCAGTTTTACTGG
>JAULBM010311882.1:0-14050 GCA_032357055.1 Geukensia granosissima | reverse complement strand
TTTAAATAATTATTTTAGATACTTAAAATATTTTATTCTTATCGTTAACGGTAGAAAAAAAAAACAGAAAAAGAAAATGTATAACTGAAATTCCGTTATTGTTTCTTTGAGAATGGGAAGACGTCATATTTGTTGCCATGGATTTGTTACCAATGACGTCACTTGGGTCAGGGCTATTCTCAAATATGGCGGATGTTTTGAGACCAATAGCAAAGGAGAAGTCACTAACTCTGACCTTGGGTAATATTGTAGTGAAATCTTTTAAAACGAAAATATTTCCCTAGGTTGCCAGGTTATTAATCGCCCAAGAATATCACGTTTATACTTAAAAATACATAAATATTATCCAAAAAAAATTAAAATTTACAAAACATTTAACGCAAAGGCGAAGTGATGACCACGATACCTGACTTGGGGCAGGCACATGGACATATGGGTTATTTAAAACTAGTTTAAATTTTGGGGAATGGCTGTCTCATTTAAACATCAAACTCCATCGAGATGCTATTTTGCGTCCTGTGAATATATTTGAATACAAAAAAATTCGCTGATAACAATTTGAGCTCCAACTTTATCATAATGCAGGCCAATAACAAATGCTTTAGAAACTAAAAAAGAAAAAAAAATCCGTTAACCCAGTTAAATTGTATTAATGGACACATTATAACGGATTTTTTCTCTTTTGCTTGAAAAGGACATGTGTGCGCTTGTTTATTTTAGAGTTTTGGAATGCATGGTTGAAATATAAATTTGCATCTTCCGAGTATTAAAATTTGTAAAATTTACTGATTATCTTTTTATTCGGCTTATCAGCGTTCATTGCGACATGAAGTGTATATTTTATTTGGTTCATACTTTAAATTGAAATTGATAAAGTTTGAATGAGCTGTTACTTTTGGCACCATTCCGACGTTATTGACAACTACTAAGTGCAATACGTTTCGAAGATTTTCCGTTTTTACAGTTTCATAATCAAAGAAATGCAAATTTTTTATAACATTGTTTCATGACTTTCATATCAGACAAGTCTGACATTTAAGCTGGTGAATACCCTCGAAGACCTTAGGTCCACTAGTTGCGGTATCGACCCATAGGTTTCAATTTACAATATAATATAGGAGGGAGATGTGGCACGATTGTCCATGAGACAGCGATCAAATAAATGACAGTCGAATTTAAATTTGTACAGTTCCCATAACGGCCTTCAATAATGAACCAGATTCCATACTATAACAGAAGCTGAAAAAGGGACAGAAACATTAGAAACTGCTCAAATACACAACAATCGACTTAATCTATTGCAAAGTGGTGAACAAATAACAATAAATGACTCATTAAAAAAGACCACTGGACTACAGGCTCCTGGCTTGGTAAAGGTAAACGTGTATGTGGCGGGGTAAAGCGGTTGGTGAGCGCATAACCCTCCTGCCAACCTGGGACAGTGGTGAGAAAAAACAGCAATAAAGCACACTATGAAAATCGGTTGAAATGGATTTAACAATTAAGATCGGTACTGAAAACCAACAACAAATACAATTAAAACTAATGCATGATAAAACACAAGTATCAACCTAAAAAGAGTATAATTTATACAGTCTATTAAATTCATTATTGGTAAAGTTGCATTAACGTAACCCGGGACAATTGGTGAGAATCAGACAAGTTGACAAAACAATTGAATTATTATTTTTTGCATTTCGTTTTTGGAAGCTTGTATAGAGCTTCCCTTACGGTTCGGGTCGACTTAATCCTTTGTTCGAGTCCTTTGCCTAAGGGTAACCTATAGATGTTCCAAATTTAATCTTTTTAGCTTTCTCATAGATTATTATACAACATCCGCAATATTAAAGAGCTTGTTGAAACGCAACAATTAAAAGTATTTCAGAATGTCAATAAGATATATACTGATATATTGGGGTAAACTGTTGACAGGAGATTAAATGTTGGTACCAAAGATAAGGTCAACATTGCTTTAAAGAGAACCATAATAATAAGTTTATTTAAGTCAAATCATGTTTGCGAGCTTTTTGAACAACAACTCCATAAAATGTAGAATATAATATCTAGTTTCAAATAAAATTTCTGCAAATACAGCCAGTAGTAAATATCAAATTAAAAAAGATATATTAAACCTTAAATCTTATTTGTGGTTACGAAATCCTTGACCTACTTGCTTAGTTGGCGTTCATTTAAATCTAAAACATTGCTAGATACTTTAGAAAATAAAAAAATATATACATCTGTTTAAAGAAAAAAAATAAAAGCGGTCTCGTCAAGGAAAGAAAGTAAAATAGACAATTAGGAATGAGAACTTGTCCCTCTTGAGGTAAATTTTAGTTTTACATGACCTTGTGAAATATAAACATCTTTATTCAGAATAGACTTTTACAACTGTCATTTGTTACCTTTAATGTTTGATAATTTTAAAATAGTCTAACAATCTTCTTTTTGTCGTTTAGTTGCAAGAAATAATTTCTATAGAGACTTAATACTTTTAATATTACCAAACAGAGTCTCTCAGTTATAACGATCTATTTCTGAAATGTTAAAGGGTATTGAAAATTGATTCAAATATCGTGGAGGCAGTCGATTTCATGGCTTAAAATAATACATATCTAACTGTAAAACCTTGATTTACATGAAATTTTAATTTTCAAAGCTAAAATTCATGTTAAGTAAATATATACATGTATATAAGAATACCTTACGTTGCAAAATTGAAATAGTGACAGCATTTTGTGTATATCGGAATTAATACATAATTTTTGTATTATCTCTCCTAACGTAGAATATGCGTAATTTTTCCCATAAGATCTTTTTTATTTTCCATCTTAAATGACTTGTGCTAGTTTTAAATAAATTTGTCAATTTCAAGTAAGCTGTATAGTCCGCTGTAGAATGCCCTTGTTATAGACTTTAAACGCATAGCCAAAAGAGACAAGGCAAATTGGAAACAAACTAAAATATAAAACGAAACCAAAAGGAACAAACGCATGGAATCCATGTACTTTTTTGCTTTCTTTTTACCTTTTAGTTTGTTTCAAATTTGACTTGTCTCGTTGGACTATGCACTTCCGATCTCACTTATGTGTATTCTACATTGGACCCTTTACAAAACAGGAGTGTGATCAGGTGCTCTAGAGAAATAGAAATAGAAAGACGCTGTATAAGTCCTGATATGATTTCAAATGGCACCGTGTCAAATAAATCTAAAGTAAAACAGAGATGACAGTGATAATCGTGTATTTATCGTTCGTTCCTTTAAACATGTATAAAGTAATTGGTACACTCAAATAACAAATATTTTAATAAAAAAACAAACCAGTAAATTAGTCCACCAATTTTTATAGTTGTTATTATGTATAAAAAGTAACACAAATGTATTAACAAAAATATAATTCACCGCCATAAACTGCTTAAATAGAAGAAGAATGTTACATTCTGAATTTTTAACCTTCTCAAATGGAATTATTGTATCAAATAACCCCAGGATACACCTTGATTAAGATTAACTGTAGGCTTGCATTGAAAACGAAATAGACAGATTTTTCCCTGAACAAACAACGGAAATATGTTTGCATGTTCTTCCTTCTCCGTAATTTGATAATTGAATCAGGAATTAATGTATCCGTTGAATATATCAAATGATTTAATTTTGTAGCCGAGATCGTAAACGTAACACAGCCATCTCGTTATCGGCTGACCTTGTTTGTTCATTATGGAAGACCAAACGGGCAGTCTGGAGAAAATAAAGCATGATTAAGATGATGTCGGTCATGCAATCAAAATCCGTCATAATATAATACAAAAAAAACTTTCTATTGGTATTATTACCGTGGAAAGTATACAATTTTGTGGAATTTATTCTTTTCTTTGATTGTCACTCCAGCTCAAAGTAACGTCAACATAAAAAACTGCTACAAATTCGGTCAAAATTCCCACTATTTTCGGCTTTGTATTGCCCAAATTAATCTAACAATCTTGCTTTACATGTACTAGAAATTTCAATTCATAAATTTGTTTCAGCAAATCACTAGTAAAAAAGACTTAAGGGTTACAGGGTGGTATACCAAAATCACGCTTCCACTACCTTTTAATTTAAATCTGGGGTAGTTGTCTGTTTCAAACTGATAAAAATGCCAATTCTAAGCAAAAAAATTTTCTGATTTTATAATTTACATGCAAGCATTATCATGTAATGAAATAATGTTTAAAAAAATGTTTATTAGACTTATAATAATTTTGTTTTTGAGCTCACAAGTCGATTCTCTACATATTAACAACATTTAACAAAGACTGTCAAAGAGTTATCAATCCCTTTCTTATATACATCCCTGCATCAACTAAGGGATTGGGAAATAAAGTAAATTTTCAGAAACCTACCCACAGCTGATTCTTTTAACAAAATTTGTTTTTCAAAAATTCAAAAATGATTTATTTTTTGATAGAAGCCATCATCTACGCTACAGGCCAAGCATATATTTATTTGACCTATCAATTTTACTGAACCGATGATCCAAAATTAGTTGACACTTTCCGGTTGTTCTGGGTATAACTATATTTAAACGCACACCGTCCAAACCACAATAAACTTAAAAAGAAAAATCAAATGCAAAAAGCTAAAAACGGAGTGTAATTATGATTAAGTGTACATGTTTTCAAGTAAATGGTGCGACTTTCTTCATTCTCATGAAAGTTAAGCAGGTCGACCTGTTTAAATTTACAGTGTTATTAGTGCTTTGGTTATAAGACTATTAGAACAACTTGTTTTTTTCACCTTTTCCTTTATAATGTGAGGACAGAAACCTTAGTTAAGCATCTTGCGATCATTGATCCAACACAATTCGTTGTAAAGTTAATTAACGTTGAGAATAATTCTTATAAAATGTTCTCCGATGAATTCATCTACAGATTCTAAAGATTTACTATTAAAACAAGAATTTTTTTTATGTCTGCAAAATAAAAGCTAATGTATATTTTTGTGTGATTGGCTTTCCTGTACCACATGTATGGTGAAGTATTATATGCACATTTGGCTATTATTTAATCACACTAGGAAACTAATGCGATGTTAAACTTAATGTGCTATAGAACATCATCTTTTGTAAAGATTGGTTTACGATTCTATTCATATTGTTTGTTTAACTTTTTGTTTGATTTGAGTTTGTCTTTCTGGACAATGTATTTTGGATATCTCTTAATCTATTCTCGACATTCTGTCCCAAGCCAGGAACCTGTAGTCCAGTGGTTGTCTTTGTTTTATTTGTCATTTATTGTTATATGTTCACCACTTTAAATTAGGTCGATTGTCATGTTTTATTTATAGTTTCACAATTTGTATTTTGGGGCCTTTTACAGCTCCGTTTTGGTATGGACTCTGGTTCATTGTTGACGGCCATAATGGGATCTGTAGAAGTTTAAATTCTACTGTCACTTGGTGGGTGAGTGTCTCATGGACAATCATGCCACACCTCTTATTTTATATCATCATACAAGTCGCAATTTAACCCGTAGTATCATAAAAAAATTCTGTCGCAAGTTGACAACAGTGTACAGTTCATTAATCAATGTTCATCGAATTTGAATGAGTATAGCAGCTATGAAAATATGAGAAGAATCATAAAAACTTGTTCGCATCTGAATTGTACCAGTTCGTGCATATCCCCCCTTTTCTATTTTATTACAGAGTTTGTTTTTCTGCTGTGTGGAGAAGGTAGAAAATTTCCCCGTGTTTGAATACATACGCTCTTATATTTTACTGTTACGGCGAAATTATTCTTGAGATAACTAGCTCTACGTGCGCGCCTTCATTTATTACTTTTTGGGCCAGTATCTTAAATGAAAATTACCTAGCACTTGTTTGTTTACTATCTACCATATTCAAGCTATTTTAAGCAACCAAGTCATTTAACAAAATCTTGATGCGCCCTGTGTTTGTTTAAACATTGTGTTTGATTTTGTATGTATTACTATCGGGCAACTTATGACAGATAAGTTAGATTTTTTGTCCGTGTATATCTGTTTACCTTAACCTGCATTTTTGTTCTTCAATGCACAGATGTAGTGTCGTCGAAACAAAGAATTCCACTCAAACCAGTGCTAGGGGCCGTCTTGAACTTACAGTGAGGTGCGAGTTTTTACAACGTGTTGAAGGCCTCGCTGTGACCAGCAATCAAGGTGCTGTTCCTTTGCTTGGAATTGTCTTGTACATATGCTTTTTTTGTCTCATGAATATTTACTCCATATCCCCTTTTTTCTACATCTCTACTGACTTTACCGGCAAAATCATTCATTTAATAAACATGTTTTCCGTAAGTCTTATTAGAAAAAAATTGTTATTTGAGCTTACTTTCAGGTAGGCTGTAATCAAGCGGCCAGTGTGGTTAGTTTTTAACTTTGATGTCTCTATTGTTATATATTTACATATAACCATGCAAAAAGGTTTTTTAAAATAGGCAGCTCTTAATTTATAGAAAATCCTGTCAGATATTCATCAAAAGTTATTATGAGATCGCCAGCTTGAAAGTACACTTGACCTTGCCTTAAAACTTATCTTCAATTTATCTATTCAAAGTTTCATCATGTGACGGCATTTTGAATATGAATTATTTCATATTTTGTATTTCGAGAACTTTTACAGCTTTTATAATGGTAAGGATTCCGGTTCATTATTGATAGCCGTTAAAAACTTTTAGAGGTTTAATTTTGACTGTCATGTTGAGAATGGCTGTTTCATGGACAATCGTGCCACATCTCCTATTTTTATATTTTATTGTTTTTCTATAAAAGCGCCTTTGATCAATTGACAAAATATAAAATTACCAATGTTGAATAAATATAGACAATTTTAGTATGCTTTATGTATATTTCAAGGAGTAGCCTCTCATCAGTAGCATTAGAACCCAAACGTAGGAAGCCCTAGGTCTAAACATGGGAAAAACACTCAAATCCAAACAAATCGTAATGGGAAGCCAAATCCGATTGACAGATTTCATTGAAGACAACTGAGCTAGCAAATACCCTTTCGGGACATTATCCACCAGCAGAGGTATCGACCCAGCGGTTTGAAAATACAAATTTACCAATGAACAAATATGGTGTATGTTAGTATGCTATACTTACATTTCAATGAGAAATCTCTCATCAGTAGTATTAGAACTAAATTATACTATAATTCCTTCATAAGGATAAATTATGTAGCAGAATTTTTACAAGAAAATAATGTGCACTCTCTTTATTTGATAATGTATAAGAATTTCTTCATAACGAGAAAGTAAAATAATTTGAGATTTACTCGTTCTTTTATTTTTAATAATTATGTCGGTAGCCTGATGTATAAAAGTATACAATCGTTTAAGTTATATGATCTTTGAAAAAAAAATAAGTGCATATCAATATGTCATATATTATTGCAAATTCTTCCGTTTTAAACCAGGAATAGTATTGATTTAAAGCATTGAATCAATGCCAAGCAGGCTATAAATTAAGATACCATACATATTCACGACAACATGTTTTTCTAATGCGACAAAATAACCAAACTCTCTTCTGTATCAAGGTTTTTTATTCAATCAAGAATTTAAGGGTAAAATGCATTCCAATTTAGACGCAATTGTCTATCAGTTGCATGGTGCATGAAATTACTGCTTCCTGATCGAAAATGTTCGATTAAGCACACTGAAAGGTTTTATTAAATAAACCTATTTAATCATGAGCATCTAGCACTTTTTTGGCGAAAAGGAAAAAAATTGAAATGTATGCATAATAATTTTTCAGTTGTTAAGAAGGCATTACCATCGAAACCATCTGTGTTCTTCCTATGTTTTTTTATGATTTGTATTGACCAATCATATGTTTTATGATTTATATTAGTCTACTTTTGTTTTTCGTTTATTTCTTTTTAGGCCTTCGTGTTTTTATTTGTAATTTTACGGTTATTTTTTACGCATTGATATTCACGAACACCGTTTTAGATCACCGGACCAAAGACGCTAATGGATTATTAAAAAATAAAACTTCCCCTCTGTTAAAGCCTTGACAGGCGAACTTAGTTAACATGGAAACATTTTGGATATTTACCTGAAGATCTCCCTGTCTAAATTTACTGCATAAAGGGAAACATAATTTTGTTAAAATGATCCTGAGATGACCCTGCAAAAATGTTTCCGACATCCCGACCGACTAACCAAAACGACCGTTACAACCAAACCAAGTTTAATATTGGATCAAATGATAAATTTATTATAAAACGGAGTGTCATGATTGCTTATCAAATGACAATAGAAGAAATTAAACTTCCACAGGTCCCATTCCGGCCTTCAAGAGAGAACCGGAAGTGTAAAAGGCCCAAAAATTAAAAATAAAAACTATTCAGAAAAATATTCATAAAATACGCCAGTTGACCTAATCTATAAAAATGGTGAACGACTGACAATAAATTACCATTTAAACAACGACACTCAATGGACTACAGGTTCTTGGCTGGGACATGTACATTAAGGATGTGGGGAGGTTAAACCAGTATGTGAACGCTCAACCCTCCTCCTAACCTTGGAAAGTGGTGTGCCAAAACAGCAATGAAAATACGATTAAAATCGGTTGAAATGGATTTAACACTTCAAATCGATACTGAAAACCAATTTCAAGTACACTTTAAACTAATACATGATACAACAAAAGTATCAAACTCAGAAAAGAGCTTGCAACTGCTGTCTGCTAGTTCAAAACCCAAATCAACCGATCAGGAAACCAAGTCTGTCAAAGGAAACAAAATTAGATTTAGTGTTTAAATATTATTAGAAGTCAAAGAAAACATGGAATGTGAAAATGCCAATATAAAAATCTATAAATTGGAAGTAGAAATGTCATAAAAATATACTGTTTACCTCAGTATTAAGCTATTAACAAAATAGTCAATATTAGTACCTATAACAACTATATTTTAAGACAACAATAATCCTTTGACGATATCCTTTAAGTAGAAGTTAATTAAAATGAATTCTAAGACCATGTTGATTCAAATTCAAATTTTCGTGCTTTGTTTACCACGTTTCCATAAAATGTAAGATGTTATGTCCCGTTATTATTGCATATGTCCATATTTTGATAACATTATATTTATGAAAGAATTTAGATAATATTTCATCAAAGTGTGGAAACGAAAATCCTTGACTTTATAATTTGTCAGTTACCTGAACTCATAATGGTAGGGTTCTTCCAGCTTTAGTTTACAGTGTGGTGTTGTGTGTTTTATGTTTGTCTTTCGTATATTTTGTTGGCCATGGTCTTGTCTGTCCTCCGACTAAAGATTTCTGTCTGCCGATTTGGTTTCTTCCAATTCCTTTTACAAAGATTGAGTTCATTAAAATCTGAAATGTCGCTACAAACGCAAGCATAACGAACATTCTGAGAAATATACTCAACGAATAAAGGAGCCATAGGAGAGTACTTGTCAAGAAAGGGTGAATTAACTACGGCAAAAAGAAATGTCCCTTTTTTTTAAATTATGATGAAAATTTTACCTCGAGAAATATACACATCTAAGTCCAGATATTGGCATTTAAGACTATTGTTAATAGATTTATTCCGGGTTACATCCGTTGGATGAATCACGGTAGTGTTTTCGAAGAAATCTGAATTATTAATCGAAAATAATCACCATGGTAGTGGTATGCATTGTTAAATATGCCAATCAAGTCAGATCTAGAAGGATCCTTATGAAATATATTACTTTGAATCTTCTTGTCAGCAAATTCTGACCTGGTCGAAACCGATTAAACGTTAGTGTAATTGTTCTTAAAAGATCTCTCAGAATTGTATCCGGCAAACAAGGTTGCCGACACTGCGAAACAATGGGAAGTTCACTTAAAATCGGTCCTGTCTGAAACTTAATTGCTGACCTAATTGGAGTAAACCTAAGTGGAATGATCCAAGATAGTCCCGGACAAAAATTAAATCCACCAGAACTATTGGAACCAAAATGGCTCGTCGCAGTGTGCCTTTGAGGTTCTGAACCCCCACTCTTTTCAAGTGTGTCCGCTTATCAAAAGTGTTAACTTTTTCATATAAAATGGATAAAAGATAATCCGAATTCAACTTTAGTTAAATGGGTCTAAGACGGTCCTCTATCGAAAATTTATTCAAAATGCCCACGAACAATTTTAGATGACCGCAACAACCGAATTTAATGTTAAATTAGACATGATTGGAAATTCATTTTAAAATCATCTTGTTGTAAGTGATAAGCCAATTGAACCAAACTTTTTGGGTATTTGCCTTGTATTCCGCTACCACAATTTCTTCGTTCTGTAACCTTTGACAGGTTTCCAAATGGCAAATCCAATAAAAAATGTTTTAAATGATACTGCAGAGCCTTAAGATATCAAAAAAATGGTGTAATTGTGGAATGGTGATGTTCTCTGCAAACTTTTTTTTCAAAATTACATACTGTCTTATTAGGACCAGTGTGGAGTTGCCGTCAGGATAGCAATACAGGCTTTTACATACCTCGGAAGAAACAACATCATCAACTCCAGTTCTGTAACAATATGCATCCACCGTTTGGCTGTCCAAATTCACGTTATGCCTG
Source organism: Geukensia granosissima (assembly GCA_032357055.1). Classification (NCBI taxonomy): domain Eukaryota; kingdom Metazoa; phylum Mollusca; class Bivalvia; order Mytilida; family Mytilidae; genus Geukensia; species Geukensia granosissima. The sequence goes on along the minus strand of JAULBM010311882.1, from coordinate 3,462 downwards.
TCAGAAATGGCGTTACTGATTACATCGAGGACTTTGAACCCTGCATCAACATTTTGTTCGTAAAATTTGAAAACAAGTGGATTAAAGTTCATATATGTGACCGAATTAGGTGTAATAGAATTTTGCTTCAACTAAATTAATCTTTTAAATAGGACACATAGAGGAAAATGATAATGAGAAAACAACTTGCTGCAGTTCCTCCAAAGATGAATGTTCACCAAACCACGAAGCTTTATTCCCACAGAAATTTTTTAAGAAGAAATTTTTATAAATCGATAAATGTAGGAACAGATTTATAATTCCTTTAAATTCTAACGGCCTGATTCAGTGGTAAAAAATTTAATGACGGCAATAACAATAATCTAAGATAAGGTCTATGCCATGACATAATTATCTTATGCAAGAAATACTTCAGGAAATATTTCAACTCTGTTCGGCGCTTTACTAACGATTTATACTTTTAGTAGTAGTTTTGTATGTTGTGCTTTCTTATATGCATTTAGAAAAATCTATCTAATGACAACTTAGTTATGCAATTTTCCAACTACGAAGCTGCTGAGTAGACAATGTCAATTACCTTATGCAAAAGGAATTCGAAGATACCAAAGGGGCAGACAGAAATCATTAAGTCGAGGACAGACAAGACCATGGCCAACAAAATGAAACGAAAGACAAACATAGAACACACAACACTACACTGAAAACTAAAGCTTCAAAGCAGAAATTGGAACCAAACATAAAGAAAAGTTGCAAGAGTATCAAGCTGCGTTGATTATATTCTAATACACAAACCCCTTTAATGTAGCAAATTTACTTAAATTACTTAAATGAGATACTATTACATATATATAAATAAAGTTAGTTAAATGTGTTCTTGTGGTCGTAAACCTTCGTGTGTCCAAAAATCATTCTAATTCTATTCCTGCATTTTATTGAAAATACAAACATTTTTCTGTGAAAAGATTATCATGGGTAATTACAATAAGAAGTATCATTTTGAAATTTGTCTTGAATATATATCTATTCATATTTTATTTGTTATTAAGAGAATTATTTTACTAGCAGAAACATATCTCCAAATCTCAATGAAAATCCAACAGAAATCTGAAATCTTCTTATCACCCATTTTTCACACTTAAGGCCATAATTCAGATAAAATGATGTTACCGTGATGATTGATGCTTTGTATTATAATAACGAAGTAATATGAATTATTCAAAACAAAATTTATTGTTTCATTTTCAGACATGGCTTGTATATTACACAATTTAAAAAATATGGGTTACAGTATCATTTCCACAAAAATTCCTATTAGAATAACTTTATGAATAAAATATTGGGCTCATTCGACGCCTTATATATACTTTTTAAGTAATATCAGTTAATAGCGAAATAATAACTTAAATGTCAAGCGTATTTAAATTATATTAATGAGACTTTAATAGAAATCTGAAATCGGTTAATTACCCATTTTTCAGAGTTAAAGGTCACAATTAGGTCAATAGTGGTGTTTGGTTTTTTTTATTTTCAAAACTAATTTACATTATTTAAAGCAATTTTTATTGTTTCTTTTTCACACACGAGTTGATGGTTTGAAATTAATTTCAAATAAATAAGGGGTCGGGGTAATATTTTTGGCAAAAACTGCCAATCAAAATCACTTTATGAATATCATGTTAGGCTCATTCGATGCCTTATATTTACTTTTATCTAATTGATATCAGTCTATAGCCATATAATAACTCAAGTGCCAATCGTAAATAAAATGTAGAGAAAAATCGGAAAATTCTGCAATTTTGCAAATTGGGGTTTTTGGATATTTGAACGCCATAAAGGTAAAAAAACACAATATTTGGGCAATAAAACACAACAAAGTAATCAAATGTATTATGAAACATACATAAAAATGTTTCATATAAAATCACATAGGCAAATATATGATAGTTGACAAACCAAAAACTTGAATATTTGTCAAATGTTAAATTAGTGTTATTTTTAAGGGTCTGGCGTATTTTCTCTCAGGATGTCTTAACAATTTTTGTACAATATATAGCTAATAAATTAATGGGGAGACATTTGTGGAGATAAAATACGTCGTTTTCGAGATTCAAGATGTGATACGCAATAATTTTGTACGTTGTATAAAACTCATATGTTATATTAAAACAAAATGTCAAAGTGTGAAAAAAGATTCGTACAAGTACATGTAAAGTAATTAATTACCCATTATTCCCAGATATACTGCGATGTTATCAGGAACGGTTACTTAATATAAAAGTGTGTATGCTGTAAATTTTGTTAGCTGCCTTGTCCGGTACAGTGAGTATATTAAAGTATATATAGGTTTTATAACGAGTGGGAACTGTATTTCGAAGGTTAGCAAATTGACTTATTTAATTTGAAATAAAAAATAAACGAGACTCTGGCTATATTTTTTTATATTTTGAAATTAAAAAAACAATAGTTGACAAGCGACATAAGCTCCTACGAGTTGTAAAACCTGTTTCCTTTATGATAAATTTTATTTTGTATAGCCTATTTTGGTCAGAATGTTGGTGCGGAGATAATGACGATCTCACAAAGCCAGACTTTACCAGAACAGTCAAAAGAAATGTCACAAAAATGTCTAAACATAGCATAGATCAATCAAATGCGAGTATCTGCTTTATGATAAATTCACATGTCTCGTTAAATACTTCAAATATCAGTTCACGTAAGAATCGGACAAAATGCCTTAATCATAAGACAAAACTACATATCAAATTACATGAATTATTTTGTCTAAGTTTAAGCATTCAATGAAACATTCTTAGTTACTGTTTGTAAAGGGTTAACCGGAAAATTAAAATTTTGGAAATTAAAATCTACCAGCGAATTAATTTTTAGCATAAGAGAGTAAACAAAGTTAATTAAATCTATGCAAGTCTTTAGTTATCCAATTGAAGACTTGCATAGATTTGGTTAACTAAATATGTTGTCAGATGCAACCCTCAATCAATAAAATCCTGCGACAGGAATATTGCTAGAGATGAACGGAAAGTTTACAATCGGAAAATCTAAGTCATCTCAGTTGTTGTAAAATTTTGGTCTTACCCACCCTTACTGTCAATTTCTAGGTGTAAGTCCAGGTAAGAAACACACATTTCTGCTTCCTTAGTATCTTTGATTTCACGTTCGATAGATGAGGTCAACATAGTTACAAAATTTAGAGTTACTCTGTCCAAAGACACCATCTATATAGTGGAAAGTGAAACCATAAGATTGAGCCAACGTTTTATCTTTCCTTTGCAGAAGGCTTTGTATGAAGTTAGCTTCATACGAATAAACGAAAACATCGGCGAGAAGGGGTGCAGGGTTGGTCCCCATTGGAATGCGGACAGTCTGTTGAAACACACGTCCGCCAAACATTACAAATATGTTGTCAATAAAGAAATCTAGCATTCCGCCATTGTCATCGTCTGA
>JAULBM010311861.1:0-14051 GCA_032357055.1 Geukensia granosissima | reverse complement strand
TTCCAATGCAATTCGTAATTATTTCCGTATTAGCCAATCGTAAGTAAGTGCGACATTTTTTTCATGCACTATCTTCTTGTTATAAAATGGCTGCGCCCAGTAAATAAAGTTTTACTCCATTGAATCCATTAAGGGGGTACCCAACACTTAGGGGAAATAACTCTGTAAAAATCGTCTAAACGTTTTAATCAAGAATCATGTTATATTAAAATTAATGCATCGCACTGATCACAATTTTTGATGATGAAATTACTATATTTCTATTGAAATACTTCCAGAGAAATGTGTGGTTCAAATTTCATGTTTTCCTTCTTTCATCAAATTAAATGTGTAAACAAAATATTTAGAAAATTAAACGAGTGGAATTTATTTATTGATGGTGAAAGGTACACCATTAATCTTGTTTTGCTTTTGGTTTTTGGTAATTCTTTGAAGAAATTTATTGAGTTAAGGTTATAAGGTTTGACAAAAAAAACAGTGGTAAAAGTAGATGAACCAGAAATGTAACTGTTTTTTAATGTTTAGCACATTGACAACTAACTCTGGTATCTGTGTTCAGATACTTAACTGACAAATGCATTTTCACGGATAACTTATTTATTTTTACATCCTCGGTGACATCTATTGTTAGGGGTCGTATTAAGGTAGATTTTTCATTCTGTGGTTCCATGGAACGTCCGATTTTTGAACAGGAAGCGAAATAAAACCGAAGGGCCAGACAAAAGGAGAAGATCGACGGAAAGGCAATCTTTAGAACACGAACAAGACGTAACATGACACATATACATATAAAACTAAAAACAAATACAAAACTTTGAACAATGCGGATCCAATCAAAACACCGGGAGTTAACTCAGGTAGTCCAGAAGTGTAAGCAGCTCCTGACTTGTTAAAGGCACTGGTTGCATCATACATTATTCACTCCGGTATAAGTCATTTTAGGGTAAGGGGAAGGTTCATACGATCACAACCTCCAGGCGGAGAAAAAAAACAGCCTTTTTTTTTGGTTAACTCTGCAACTTCACACGAAAAGGTGCGTCTTCATCTGTGAAACGGATATTCCATATACTGGCCAACAAGATTGTGGTGTCGACCGTGGAATTTCTGGAGTGATGACTTCAACCACGGAGAATGTATCCATGTCTGCAGTTTTTATGTCAGTGACCCAGGTCTGTCTAGAAACTCGATGTATTGGATACAAGCTCTTGAGAAATGTTGTATACGTCACATGCTGGAGCAGCTGGAATGTTACTGCCAATACGTAAACGGTAAGATGACAATTAGAATGTTGCAGTCATAACGTGTGTACTTTCTTTCTTTTTTCTGTAACAGCTTTTAAGAAAGTCTGCCTCAAACGAGTGAAGAAATCGATCAGCGAGGAGAGGATCACAATAAGTGCCCGTTTTAATGTTTAATCGTATGATCTGCTGGAAAACATGTCCACTAAACTTAACAAAGATGTAACGCAGTCGATAAGAAATTAAACATTTCTGTAATATTCTGCTCTGTATATTTGTTATCGTTGATTTTGTGTTCGGTTGAACAAAGTATTTTTTGGTTCTGCCGACAACGATGTATTTCTATCGTCTTTCTCCCATCTTTTTGAAAAAGCAACTAGGTATAAGAACTTTTAGTCTGGATTTGAGAAGTGCATGTAATTCATGATCAGTATATTTGATTATATGACAAAGAAAGTAATCAGTATAACCAATAAACACGCATATAAACGTAGAAAAATTAAAATGTAAGAGAGTTTGAGAGATACAGAGACCAACAAGTTAGGGTGCCATTCAGCCAGTATAAAGTGAATCTTTAGGGACAGAAAACAAACGGCTGAGCAGAAATAGAAGAAAAGGCAAGTTGTTTGATCAGGGAATAAATATATGCTATTTGGCACAAAAATAAACTTAGGTGCTCGAAGACCAACATGACAAGGGAAACACAAAAGGGAGAAAACGACTGATGTATAAGAGAACTGTGATGTTTTGTTAAGAATTCGCATAAATGACATCCAAACATTCACAGCAATATGATCACATTATTATAATAAAACAATGTTGTAGCAGAACATTATTAGGTAATACAGAGGACAGTTTTACTTGGCAACCATATCTATAGTAAAACATCGAAATGGGTGGTGGAAACATACGACCAAAACTTATGTGTAGCTCATCAATTAAGTTCATTTTATTTTATTTAAGTTAAACAAGATTTCCAGGGCGATTTTAACCATTTCTTGATCCCACAAATAATAGCATCGTGATACCGAGTGACTCAGTCAATGTTTAACATCTTTTATTGGTGGTGGGGCGATGGTTGATAATTATTTACGTCCAAAGAAAGCCTTTCCTACTTGAAAATTTCTAAATGGAATGAAAAAGGATAAAATATGAAAGATTATTTCCGGATTTGAATGTTAAAAAACAATTCTGACCTGCCAAACCAACTTGGCACTTTTGCCTGACTTGCACCTTATATGTAAAAAAATACCCTTATAGTCTCAGACATCTGTTTTACGAAACATAAACCAGAGACAGAACAGATTTGTAAAAGTAAATGTAGATCTTCTCAAACATAAATCGATTATTTTGAATAGGTATACAACCCATTGAAATATATAATTAAAATCTTCTGTTTCATTACGGAATTGCACAAGACTTTGAAATGTTAGATTCTATATACCTGATGAAACTGAAATTCAATTGTTATTTTGTTAATGAGAAGGTAGTAAAAAAATAAAGTTACAATCATCTGTGTGTTTTATACACGTATTTGAATAAATAGGTTATTAAGCTGTCAACATGTTTTTGCACTATATATGTAAGTATTGAATGTTGTTCCCTCAATATATTTTTCCATTGTTACTCCAATATAACCTCTTATACTGGCATTGAACGAGACAGAGCACAATCTTTACAATTTTAATAATAATCGAAGGATGAAAAATATTGCATGAAAAATACCTATCAAGTCTTGGAAAGTTCAGTGATATATCCGTGAACATTTGTTTTCTGATATAAGAAATAAAAGAAAGTAGCTGTTATCTAATGCACGCTATCTTCCTCTAATAAGAATGAATGTACAAAAAAAAAAAAAAAAAAACGTGAATGTACACTAGATCGATATAGGCAATATTTGTGGATTGAAATCCAGCCGACGTTTCAACATGGTTCTTCACCAGAACACTCTGCATGGAATAGATGACAGTAATTTGCTGGATGACTACAGGTTAAAAGGGCCTATAAATGACATCTTCTCAGATCAGTAGAGTTTGAAGACAATTTGTTTTATTAATCTACAGATGAAGAAGACAACAGTCAATTAGACAGCATAAAAAACACAAATCTTTAATGCTTCAGACTGACCATGAACAAAAGGTAAACATTTCTATGAGGTCGGCTACAACAAACCACACGAACGCGAAAAAGAGGTGATAGTGAGTTATGATGTTTTTCGATCAATACATTATGTGAGACGATATAAATATACATATTAGTATAGCGTCCAAGCGATTAAGCGAGGAAAAATTTTACGACATCATAGGTTATTATAAATGTGCTGATAAGGAAAGAATATGATCACATAGAAAATATAGTAACGACTTCTTGTAATGGAGTAAAAGATCAAGATATAGATGATCTCAGTACAACGAACTGTCCAATAAATCGACCCTAGTATCCATGCACTAAAAAATATCATCGATCAAATACAAAATAACAAAAACAATACGAGAAATTATCAGGGCAAGTGAGTTAGTGTTAACCAGCTTTTTTCGCGGCTATTTATTTTCGTATTTTGATAAAATATCAGTGTTTCGCGGAGATTTATTTTCGCAATTCCTAAATCGGAAGAAGTATATTTTCGCGGTTTGGCGGAATATATCGTACGTTTTTACTGCGTTTTATCAACAAGTGTTTTTATCAGTTTCCTTTTAAAACAAAAATAAATTATGTGTTTTTTTTATCAATTAATCTGAATATAGATGAAACCTTTCAGTTGTAGAGAAGGAACTGTCTTTTCTTATATCCTAAATTAAAATCCCGCAAAATAACTTTGATATTAGTTATAAAAAACATGTCTATTCCAGAACTTGTCAAAGCCATTTATAATGTTATAACCCGACACTGATAGCATTACTGAATCTTGATATTGCCCTGATTTCAACATGTCTAATCACTTTGTTATAATATAAATCAGATTTAAATTAATTTTAAATAAGATGATATAAACAATCAAATTGACACTTTTAATGCAATCAAGGATTATAATTAACATTTCCTGAACATATTAATGCTAAAAATATTGTGGAGAAAAAAAAATTAATAGTAAACTGAGGTACATGTTTAGGCATCTGCATTGAGTTAAGTTGTCAAATTCTTCCAAACAGTGTCGAATAAGTGTCACAAGCTTGGTATGATTTATTTTTGGAAAGCAGTCGACCTATTCGCGGATGATAAAGTTCCGCGATTGTGGTTCTACCGCGAAAGTCGCGAAAGTTTATAGCAAGCGAAAGAAAGGTGGTTTACAGTATGTACACTTATACATCAAAATGGCGAGAAATAGAGTAATCTGCCAGAAACAGGGCTCTTCTCCAAATACATGTAGATACAAATTTAAGAGTTGTTTGAAAGCATATACTAATTTCCGATCTTATGGTTTCACATTGTTTTTTGTATTTGCATATATCACAAAGGGGGAAGATTTGCTTACATTCACGTCTACTTGTTTTATTTATGCGAGTCATCCAGTACCATCAACAAGAGTGGGATTCTATTCTTGTGGAAATCGTTGTGACGACCTAAAGATACAAACCCTACGTTTCTAACGGAGATGAGTATATTCTCCATGTCATTTACCCCGCGACTTCAGTTTTAGACGTTACATCCATTGAATAATTAAGGTTCAACTGAAAAAAATCCAGTCCTGTAAAACATGGTACTAAGATGCTATTATTCCCCATATTTACTTATCATTTGTGTGTAAGCAAATAATGAAAAGACTTGTAAGACACTGCATTGAAAAGATAATTTAATGCGTTGAAAATTATGAAACTGTTAAGAATTCGAAGAGTGGAGGAAAAAATATGACGAGCATCAACCCTTTAAAATTATAACGTTATGAAGGATCTCTCACAGATGTGTCCTGCCCAATAAAGTTCTGATTGACCGAGCACTTTTATGGATATTTAATGTATAACCCAGTTATAAACAAGAAACTTCCATGGCGACAATGCCTTTTAGTCTGTCAAAAACAAATCAAGAAACTTTATGATCCTCGATAGATGCTTCCATTAAAATTACAAAATTACCAATGTTGAATAAAAACTGAGAACTTTGTTAATACTATGTGTTCAATTTCAAGGAGTAATCTCCATTACTAGCCAAACAGACATCAAAGAAAACTACTCAAACCATAATTTTCGATGCAATTCCGCATTTTCAGTGCTTTAGAATTTTAACAAATACAGCAACTATGTTTCATTTTGCCAAGTAGGTTCAGAAATTAGGATATACTTAGATAGGTACGAAATGGGAAATATTCATCAAAATCTTTGCATTGGTACTTCCGTTCAAATATTGTTCCATTTGGTCAGTCGGTTTTAGAGGAGATAATTTTTAGGTTAACAGTAAATTAGAAATAAAAATGTTAAAGGGAACTATGAGTTTGTCCGATCAGGGGAATTGGCCTTCCGCTGTTTTTCATTGCATGCTTATTTAGCCGATAGCTGTTTTATTTTTTGCCTTTTACAGCTTGCCGTACGATGTGAATAAGTGTCTATTATCATGATGATTGAAGGCCTTAGTGAAATCTGTTGATATTTTTGTAATTGACACGTTTTGGACGATTGTCTCATAGACCGTCATACCACATCTCTTTTCTATCCTTGCATTGTTGCTCCTTGTCAAAATTATTATCCATTCGGTTAACTGTTTTAGAGAAAAAGAGATTTTATGTGATAGCCAATCAGAAACATGTTCATGTCGACCACGTTCTAGTCTAATCGGGAGATGGAATGTAACTTTACACAAGACCTAACTTAAAAGCTACAAATCGAATAAAAGCAGTTTTTAAGAAGATTTTTAATGTGTCCTATCAGAAAGAAGGATCGTCCATGGCGGCCGTGTTTTTGTCCAATCAGGTCATAATTAGCCTTGTTTAGATGCTTCCTGTAAATTATCGTTCCCTTTGGCCTAACAGATTATGTGGAGAATTTTTTCTGTTTAAACCAATCATAAACAAGAATCGTCCAAACACGCCATATTTTGCCCGATCGGAACAAAATGAGCATACTTAGTAAAAGACTTTCATAAAAGCTTTCTGTCAAGTTTGTTTTATTTCGTTAAATGGTTCCTGAACATAAGATGAAAATGTAATTTAAGTTTACAAACGAAGGATGGAGGACGGACGTCAAGAAGAGACAAAACTCAAGTGACTTTTTGCCATGTAAGCTAAAAAATTAAACAATAACATGTATTGTGGTATAATTTATCTTTTTTATTAAAGTTCGAATTTTTAACGATCATGGCCATCTGAATCCCATTTATTTAAACCTGCCTTGTATAACCAAACACAGTTTATGTGAAGATTTATTTTAAAATTATCATTTAAAAACTGAATTTCAATGGTTACAAGCTCCAGCTTTGATTTTAACTTAAAATACAGAATTACCAATGTTAAGTTAATATTGAAAATTAGCTATGCTATATGTACATTTAAAGGAGTAACAGAAGCAGTAGAACCGAAACATAGGAAGTCAAAGATTCAAATATAGCAAAAGAAGCGCTCAAATCCAAACAAATCGAAATGAAAGCCAAATCCGACAACAGGGACAACTACTAAGTGAATTACTTTTTGAGACTTTTCCATATTTTCAGTGTTTTAGAATTTTAGCAAATGCAGCAAACTTCTGTAAAATGTTCGGGGACCAATGTTCCACCAGCATAAGTATCACCCAATCGGATTCAAAATACAAAGTACCCAGGTTAAATAAATATGGAAAATAAAGTTATGCTTTGTGTTCATTTCAAGGAGTAACCTCTCATCAGTAGAATTAGAACCAAAACATAGGAAGTAAAATAACTTTATTTTTCATACGTTAACGAGTTTCTACAGACTTGAGCTTTCCTAATAACTACTTCAGGTTTCTTATCATAAACCTGAATTAAATCAATAGATAACAGATTGCTCCTTCATTTTGTCCATTACGTACTTGTTTAGACGTCTTTATGTCAAATTAAACCAATAATAAACAAAAGGATTACGCTGTATGTAATTGTATTTTTTGAATGATTGACAGCACGTATAATCTTCTTTCCTTCAAAAAATAACTATAACTATCTGGTTTTACAGTGGAACCTGTTTAATACGACACCTGAGATTTTCCTGTCAATTACATTCTGATGTGTTTCATTCCGAAACACTTTGCTGAATCGGTATAGAAATTGGCAAAATGTTTCAAACCAGCATTCAAACGCAAAGTTCATGAAGAAATATTTTCTAGAACGTTAATTATAAACAGTTTGAACATTTAACCCCTTAAGATTGCTAGATATTTAAATAATTCATTTATCCATCTTTTTTAAAAGAAGTATTTGGCAAGCTCCCAAATAGGTCCTATTGGTAAAATGATTACCAGAAAAGGACATTTGTTCACTTTTCTTTCCGCCCAAAACGGTTGAATTAATCGTACCTTAGAGTTTTATTTAATTTTAATTGTAAATTCTTTCAATCTCAGAAACATATAGCTGACCAGGGAAGAAAAGATATGTTTGCAATGAAAAATAAAACTAGATCATTGTTTTTGAATATACCTTAGTGCATCTTTTTGATACATATGTTGGTAGTATTCTTTATTATAGATGTGAAATATGGGATTACCTTAAAGCCCCTCACATAGAAAAGGTGCAGCTTGATTTTTGTTAAAAAATTTTAGGTGTTAAAAAAAGTACATGTAACATTATTGTATACTATGAGCTTGGTCGGTTTCCTATGATATATGAAATATGTTATTGAGTTATGAAACTATTATGTAAAATTTTAAGTACAAATAATTGCATTGTCGAAGCATCTTATACAGATATTATGAAAAATTGTGAAAAGGTAACAAACTTGTTAACAAATATTAAACTGTTATTATTTAGATTTGGATTGAACGATTTCTGGTATAACCAAGGTTATATAATTTTTTTTATTTTTAATCTATTGCAATTTATTAAGAGAAGAATTCACGGCCAGGCGAAACAGGAGTTACATGATAATCTAGGCGCTTCTTCTAAGCGTGATTTTAATAAACATTGCGTAACAGATTTGAGGTTCCAATTTTATTTGTCTAAATATTTACCTGATCGTCATTATTTGACTAAGATACGAGTGTCAGCACATATTTTGTTTGTTGAAACTGGTCGATACCATGGAATCGAACGGTCAAATAGAATATGTATTTTGTGTGATAAGAAGGTAATTGAAGAAGAATACCGTTTTGTTTTGGAGTGCCCCCGATAATAAGAACTTCGTAAAAAAATTACAAATTTACTACTGGAAAAAACCTATTACACCGAACTATTAATTAGTCATAATATAACAGAATTGTGTCGATTGTGCAAATATTTGTATTATGAATTTAAATGCAGGACTGCACAAATGTTCTCCTCTGTACAAATGTACATGTAATGTATATACATCTTAATGTTATATTTGTATGCCTATGAGCAAAATAAAGAATAGAATATGGGAATGTGCATTGAATAGTTCTCTACAAAAGTTAGATTTGTTGCGCAATTTGGAAAGTAAAGCCAAATGTATATATATTATATTAGTCTTCAGTTCTAATATTTACTAAAGTAAAGCATGTCCTTAAGGTTAAAACCACCAAAAGCCGAATTTATTTTAGCATTTGAATCTGTAGTAAACTTCTTCTCGACCGAGACTGTTTAGTCAATTGTATCTATTTATTACGTAAATAGTTTAAGAAAGACCTGTACAAAAATTATGTTTTGTGTCAATAAAAATTCAAATTGGCCACCCCTGGAGTACTGAGTTTAACATTGGACAAAACGGCAAATTTGTTAAAATTATTTTATGAAATAGTTAAGGCAACAGAAAGAGTTTTTACTTGAAAGATTCTCTGATTGTCCTCTTCAAAATTTTATGCCAATCGGAATGTCAAGTTGGCCGCAACAGATTGTGGGTCATTACAAATAATAATCTTCTCATCATGGTAAGATGAATGGAAATGTAAGAATTTCTTGGAAGGGTCTCTGACAATATTTATATTCGAATGAAAATTTTAAAGAGGCCGCTACAGAGTAACTCTGTTTAGTATTGAATCCTTTCAGAAATTAAAATTATTTCTCAACTGAAACGAAATGGCCAATAGAAAAAAAATTGTTGTGCGAATATTCTTTCGATAGTCATCTACAAATAAATTTTTTTGTCCATCTGAAACGACAGGAATTATAAAATGATTTGCTGTGTGATTTATACTTCGTGTCAGTTGGAGATTCAAGATGGCCATCACAGGGGGACTCGGTTAAACTGTTGGGCCATATATGAAATTTAATTTTTTTCTTGTCTTAAACGGTGAGGCCTCTTTTTTATTGTTAAATGACACATGGATAGTCCATTCAAACATTTTAGTGTGGTTTTCTAATTCAAGAAAGCCCCACATGAAAACAAAGTTTAACATTGAATCATATGCAAATTTTGACCTAAAATTTATAAATTATTGCTTATTAAAATAATTTTAAAAAATGTTATTCCCTAATAAGCTCCTGACTGCCATTGAATCGAAATTGTCAATGTACAAAATATCACCTGTTGTCTTCTCCAAGACAAAATAGACAAGAATAAGTCAACAAATAATATAACCTGTAACAAAAATAACTGTATTTGCCTAAGGGTAACGGTTGATGTAGAGATGCAGACATTTGTTTTAACAAAAGAGCATCTCATCTAATATATTTGAATTCAGACCAATTATATTAAAATACAAAAAGCTCCTTCCGGATGTTCTCTACTACTCCTTTTAAAGATAACAATGTTTTAAAATGTTATGGTGATGTTTTAAACTTTTATATTGGAACAAAATAAGAAGAAATTGTTAGGTTTACACCTCGCATTTTTAATGGTTTTTTATTTGCAATTCCTAAATGTCCTCGGCGAAAAAAAACAAGGATTATATAATAGATTCCCAAATGCTTTTAAAATGTGTTTAATAAAACTATGAAAAGAAAATTGGGGTCACTAGGTAAAGTTTATACTCTTAAAAATCCATAACTAACTGTTTCAATTTTCTCAACGATTCTTTTAAGTTACAATGTAAAATGAAAAAAAAAATAAATACGACGGTTTACACCTTTCAAATTTGTGTAAAAATCTACGATTTTTATCTTTATATCTGGCTTATCTGCGTTCATTACGTCATAAACTCTATATTTGTTCAATAATAGAAATTCATTATATGAGCAATGACAGATAGAAACAGCCCTTATGCAAAATGCAACGAAAGCTGCTTCAATGATATGCGTTGGCCAGAATTGACAGTACTGTAGCTCAGAAACATCTATGGACCTAAGATAAAAACAAGTAGTAATAGGCTTTTTGCAAAAACTTGAAATTATTAATTGGAGAGCGACTCTCATAGTTTTGTGGTGATCTGAAAAAGGAAATTACATGTACATTGCTTTGCTTGCATAGGGCTGGTTTCTATTTGATGTAGCTCATATGTTATCTGACTTTGTTTTGGCGAATATAGTTTTGTTAAAAAAAACAGATAAAATATTTAGAAGGCGAGCAGGAGGCGAAAGTTACGGAATTGCTGTAAAAATTGTTTGTATTAGTGAACAACCAACGATAGACGACATAAACAATGTGAATAAGAAACTTTGTTAACTAAAATAAAATATGAAATTCTGGTCATTAAAAGAAGAAAAAAATAAAAATGCACTTAAGTTAATTCTAGCCAAAAGATTTAACTCTGTCGAACAGCATAGCCTCTTAATAGAAACGCTGCTGCATGGTCCATTTCTATTTTGACAAATTCTGACCCACAGCTGTTGATTTGAACAAGTTTGTCACATATCGAGTGCAAACGTAATTTGAATAAAATGGAATCGAACGATTAAATGCTTAAACATTTCGCGGTTTAAGGAGTTCGGGTTGAGATGTCACGAGGTAGTCAAACTTGATTGTCGATTGGCTAGCGCAGTCTAAACTTCAGATGTAAAGTTTCTATTTTTGGAACCTAGCATGTCTGATGAAGGGAAATCCAGGAAAGCTCCTTACAGGCAATAAAATTTGACTTTTAAATATTTGTTATCAACGTATGTAAGATGTGTATAATGTTTTTGGCGTATAACCCATATTCTTTCTTTTAAATATTTTTGCGGAGTTCTTCTCTTGTGCTGTGTGGAGGTCGTGGAAAGCCTTTGTATTGGCTCTTCATTATTTTAGGGACCCCCGAGGGCGGCCGGGGTATAGAAATAGGCCGTTCGGTTTTTTTCCGCCTGCAGGTAGAACCCCTGCTTAAGGGGCGTCCGTTGGGTCGAGCGGGATGTATAAATACTCGAACTTCCCTTCTGTGCCGGGGAAAGAATAGGCACTAGGTATCCTCTAAAAGGGGCGCTAAAGACCTCTTGTAACAGCTCTTTTTGAGTAGTCAGTAGGCGGCCAGTTACAAGGCTAAATTTTCCGCCCCTATCAACCCGCAATTTTTCCATTGGCAGTCTATAAGTCCCTCCCTTACTGGTCCCTTTGTTACAGTCTACATATTGATTTATTATTTGCTAACTTGTTTCCGTCCTGAATGCATGAAATATGATCAAATATTTGCGACTGGACATTAAACAACAATCAATCAATCAATCAATTATTTTAGGGTACCGGAATGTGTGTTGGAAAAATATGGTTTACGTCTTTTTTACACTGAAGTTTGTAAAATTCGATGATTGTTATCCTTGTATTAAGCATATCGGCGTTCATTAAGTCATTAAGTGTATATTTCATTTGATCCATTGACAAAACTACTAGAAAACTCATAAGTTATACTGATCGGATGGGAAATAAAAAAAGTTTTCAAAATTAGGGTGTGGCCATGCTGAACGCTATATATCCCATTAACGATAGAAGATTGGTCAAGGCTTAATAGCTCATTAATTGAGCTTTATGATGAATATTACAAAACCCCACTTAAATTAGAAGAGAAACAGATAACATACATTAACATATGCCCGTTTAGTAGAATTTACGTTTTGTAATAACCTGGAACTTTTAGTCTTAATTTCAGAAGTACATATGCATTTGTCGTACAGAATGAGGAAATGTTTTGATGCTGTTACAATACGAAAGAGATCCCGAGTTTCAAATTTCCACCAGGTCTCTGGAGTTTTTTACTATCCACATCTGATTAATGCAACTTCTTGCACAGTTTTTGTCGCAGTATTTTTGGTGGCTTGTCTAGAAAGTACATAAAAGTTTTGAGTTTGTTTAAAATTTCCTTACATAAATTCAATTCAAAAGATGCATTGATGTCCATTGAATAACAAATTTTAGTAGACCAATGAAACAAAACAACACATCTCCGAAAATATGGAGAAAAGTTAATCTCTGAAAATATGGAGAAAAAGTACATATTTAAAACATGTATAAAAGTAAATCTCTGAAAATATGGAGAAAAGTACATATTTCAAACATGTATAAAAGTAAATCTCTGAAAATATGGAGAAAAGTACATATTTCAAACATGTATAAATGTAAATCTCTGAAAATATGGAGAAAAGTACATATTTAAAACATGTATAAAAGTACATCTCTGAAAATATGCAGAAAAGTACATCTCTGAAAATATGCAGAAAAGTACATCTCTGAAAATATGCAGAAAAGTACATCTGTAAAAATATGCAGAGAATTACAACTGTGAAAATATGCAGAAATGGACATCTGTGAAAATATGCATAAAAGGAAATCTGTGACAATACGCAGAAAAGTAAATCTCTGAAAATATGCATAAAAGTACATCTCTGAAAATATGCAGAAAGTTATATCGCTGAAAATATACAGAAAAGTACATCTCTGAGAATTCATAAAGGTTATCTCTGAAAACATGCAGAAAGGTACATCTCTGAAAATATGCAATATGTACAGAAAAAAATTGTGCAGACATCGGAATAACACCAGGTAATTAACTTTTCACAACGAACTTAACAAAACCTTCTTACTCTTCAAGTAAAGTATACGCATAACTTTTTCAGATGTTATATAAATATTTTCATCAAAACAAATCCCTCCCTTTGAAAAAAGAGGATCTTTAAAAATTTAAAGGGTAGTCAGTATAAGAAGACACATATAAATACACAACGCCGAATGCACTAAGTGGGGTTGGCATCGTGGATAGAATTAACAAAATAAAAGATCATGTTAACAAACCTCATTTACCGAAAAGGGCGTATGAGTGGCAGCTTGTGATCTTGTTAGAAAACTCGTTAGATTTAATAGTGTCCAGACTTGGCAAATTTTCTGAGAGAACTTGATTTGGGACATTTTTATTAAAAAAACAGACCTAGGTAGAAAAAACACACTCATAAAATTAATCATGGTACTTACACACTTCCGTCAGCAACACTTTTGATGTTGTTTCCGCGCAATAATCTGAGTTGCTTTTTAGAGGGACAGCATCCTTGGGACAGAGATTCCTCATGCCTTCTTTTTTCCTGAAAAACAACAATTAGGAAATTATCAGCGGTCAGATATGACCAATATTTACCAATCAGGCTTAGTTGAATATTTAGATGGACTTTACAGTTACAGGAATATGAATATGATAGATCTAAATTTCGCGTGACATTTTTGAGAAGTATGCAAGGTATCCCATTATTGATCCAACAAACATCGATATTCAGATAATTAATGAATATATATTGTATATTACCTGGGGGCAGATTTAATACAATTATTCTTAAACAATTTTAATTTCCATGAAACATATTTTTTTAATTCGGATAATCAAACAAAAAAGGATCAATTCTAAAGTTCGGCAGAGAGTGCGACCCCCCTCC
>JAULBM010311850.1:0-14051 GCA_032357055.1 Geukensia granosissima | reverse complement strand
GAACCTTCATGTTCAAACATTGGTCGTGACCAGGCTGATTGAAATGGTTATAAAGAAAGATTGTTATCCCGAGAAATATATTCTCAACCAAAGCAAAGCTCTATCTCTTTTTGTTTTGTGTTATTTATTTTATTAAACTGGCCACTGAAAAATTGATAATTAAAAATTGTTAAATATTCTTTATTATTTTTACATTTTTATATACATATTTACAAGACAATGTCTATCGTAGAGTAAAGCGCAACAACGCACTAACGATTCCGCGGGATTCTGCCCACAAGGTTTAGAGTAAATTGTTACATGCTGCCATGTGGTAGAGTAAAATATCACATTTCTATAAACCAATGAAATATCCTAGAAATTTGAATAAAGTGTAATAATAAAACATATTACTCAAAGGTCATGATTTCAAAAAGGTGCATGTGGGGAACAAAACATTCGAAAATAAAGGTCCTGATCAGACATGATGTTAGCCGAATGAAAAAAAAAATCCAAGCAAATTACCCCTACTGTTTAAAGCCCCGGTAAAGGGCCAAAATTATGACAAATCTCGAACTCAAAAGCAATAAATTTATAATATCAAGTGAACTGAATAACTTGATACTTTGGCATATCCCCATACAAAGTAAGCTTGCTGCTACAGAGGAACTTTTTAGCGAAAGACAATTAATTCCACACGCGCTTGTGGCATCGGACCCCCTTTTCCACTGTGTCCATTTTTTAATTTTTATTTTTCATGTCTGGTGTAAAATTATGTGTAGTTATCCGATTAAACAGAATCGAAAAATGCACCAGGTCGCTTAAAACTCCAAGCGACCAGCAACATTTTTCGATTTTGTTGTTATAGGTCACCAATAGTATAAAATTAAAATAGGTAAATTTACACCAGAAATTAAAAAAAAAATAGACACAGTGGAAAGGAGGGGTCCGGTGCCACAAGCGTCTGTGTTAAATATACGTTGTCTCAAACTGCTTGGCCAGAACAACTAAATGTGTCTTTCCAATACTACATAAACCTCTTTACTATTTAAAAGAAATAATTTAGAATATATATATGCCATAAATACATATTCCATATCTATTTTGGATTTTCCTTCATCAGACACCCTAGGGGCCGCAAATAGGATGATGGGTAAGTATCATCCTCCGTTTCAGGGTCATATCCGCTCCGCTTTCAGACTCCGTGGATAATTAAGATTGACGAGCTTGCGAGCTTGTTTCCTTGTGTGGAGGTAGGGGTACGTATCAAGCTGTTCATTTGTTTTCCGAGGGAACCAAACAAGATCTTAAAATATTGCCTTGCATTTCTCTCTTTAAGCAAACAGAATGTTGAAAAAAAAAGAAAAAAAAAACAACGATTGTAAATGCTTAAATTTCACTGCGTATACTAAGCGCTTTTCTGCATCAAACTTTATCAGTTCCGGTCGGGACGAATATCGAAAAACAGGAAATTACGTGCAGGAGAAGAACCGTCCATCACAAGTTATTTTGTGGTAAGACTGACCGTAACAAGTATTTTGACAAAGACTACAAATACAAGAATTTATATCTTAACCTTTCAAGCATAAATTCCAGTAAAAATAAATAAGAGCACCCACCTCCCCCCAAAAAAACTCACCTATGGATGAAACTTTCTTTCTTCTGCTGTTTCTGCCTTTTGACATCGTTTTCTATCAGGATCAGTTTAAATTATTGATCCCTTAACACTACATGTTATTCCATATGTTGTGAATGTGTGTGAAGAGCGTTTAACTTATCGAACAGACCTAGGTAAATTCAGGGACTCTCTTGGGTTGAAGATTTTTTTTTAATTTAGAAAAATAGATTGAGCATATATTACATCTTCACACATTCACAGTTAAACCAGCCAAAAAAATATTGAATTACATGTAGTGTTTATGATGAAACAACTATTCTTATATGACTATGTTTGGTGCAATTTAAGTGTAGTTTCCGAAAATGTACACATTAATAAATCCAACTTGATAACGTCACAAAACAAATTCGTTCACCGGCAATATATAGTCTTTTTAAATTATTTTAATGATTCTGGTCATATTTGACATTTCATTATACTAATTTTGGAATTATGAGTACTAAAAGGTGTTTTTCGGAGATTATTGATGTGTAAACTTTGCCTTTCACTCACACACTATAAATAAAGTCTTTCAAAATTTTCAGTTTTGTGAGTGAATCAGTCGAGTTTACACATCAATTACTTTCTCCAAAACAGCCTTTACATGTATTACTGTAAAGTGGAAAACAATGCCAAAAAGTATAGAGCATTCCCAATGACAACAGGTGAATGTAGAAAGCTACATTTATTATATATCTTTGGGAGAGAGTAACTTAAATATTTTTATACAGGGATAATTATGTGGGCAAGACAGTCAAGACCATGCCCAAATACAACTGTAAATTTCGATACCCAAAAATGCAGTTTGTATGTAATTGGACCTGAATTTTACATAATAAGTGAAATTACCCCCAAAAATTTTCAAATAAATAGTTTCACTATTTATACTGTAAACCACAATTTTCGACCCAATGAGACCCAAATGAAACCCAAAATGTCCGTCGAATTTTCAGCACGTCCTAGTATGTGTCACATAGGGAGTACCATCCCCCCAAACACATGTGTGTAGATTTATGTCTTGAAGGTATTGTTTCACAGTGGTATAAAAGGAAACCGAGTGATATGAAGAAATGTACATGTTCCAAGACCACAATAATTTGATGTTTTAATGGTAAAAATTGAAAAAGAAAAATGAAAAAATCGTGCGTATATTTATAAATAAAGACCATTTATTATACTCACGATCTTTTTTTAATTTTTCACCACTAACTATATAACGTCAAATCGCTGTGCTCAAGACAATACAGTATATACTGTATAAATATTCCATATCAATTATGCGCAAATGGTCCATTTATTAATTTCAGTATAATAATACAATGTTGTCCCTCATCGGAAGTTATTATCATGAACATTAAATCTTAAAAGGTTTAGGCCCTAGGGCCTCGGGAAAATAACCCTTTCTAGATTTATAATAATTGTGATATTCACTTCTTATGGAGGCCATATTTGCATATTATTTTACTTCACTATAGTAACAAGTGCAGAAATAAATAAAAGTTGTTTTATGGGATTCCCTAAATAACAATCAAAAACTTCTTTTCCCGCAGTTTTCTGCGCGTGCAGCAAAATGACTGAGGGATTATGCACGAAGCAAATATAACCTTTTCATATCTGGCGCGAATTTGCACGTCGAACAAATAACTAGTTACTTCCGTTGTAAACAGAAGTAAACAATAGCCGCGTCAGCTTCGCATCGTCGACGTTTGCATCAAGGTTTGAATGACAATCGATATAGATTGACAAATTTTATAAGGATTAGAAACTCTTTATTGTTTTACAGTTGTAAAAAAGTAAGCGATAGTCCTACATGTCTCAATACTATGACAGTAAAGTATCCTGCTTAAATATCCCACCTCATATATTACTCATTAGTTCGGTATAATAATACAGTAAATTGTCATAAATGAATATCCTAATAATTAAATCTGGAAAGGTTTGTTTTCCCTCGGTCTTTCGGACCTCGAGAAAATAACACTTTATCGATTTACTGATGGGTCATAATTGTATCATATCATGAATATTGAAAAGAAACACGCAAACGACTTTTACAATAACATATTCCCGCCATCGGATTTCATCAGGTAAATGTTAGTGTGAAGCAATTTAAATGAAAGTGTATAGCAAAGTAAATATAAGTGAGAAGTAGCTTACCTTTTACTTTTAAGTCCCTAAATACTTCTATCTGAATTTCTCCCTCTATAGATTGTCCAGGGAAAAATACCTTACTGGAATTTGCGAAGGTAATACCGAAGCCCTTTTCCATTTTGCATCTGACATCCGTTCAATAAACTGATCTATAAATACTGAATATATTTCAAAATAAAGATTCGTCCTAGTTTGTAACCTGAGATCAATTTAAATTTTTTCATACAATTGCTATTGATCTAGTTGCATGGTTGCTAAGCATGACGTCTGCACCTGTGACGTTTTCACAGTATCATGTGTATGTAGCTTTATAAATAATGAAAATATAATAATATTATGAAAACCTTTTTTTTTAATAATTATCAGTTTTCAATAAAAGGCAGGCGACCGCCTCGGTGATGAAATGGTAAGCGTGCTCGCCTCCAGTGCTGGAAGTCGAATCGGGTCGAAAAAAGACATAAAATTGGTATGAGCTACTTCTTTGCTAGGCAAGCAGCATTAAAGAGAAAGGATAAAGACTGGCCGGTTTAATATAAGAATAGGGTATCTATGTAACTGGCATGCCGCTTCGGCTTCACCATGGTAACACGATCTACATTCTAAATGTTCACAGCTCACTCTGCATTCTGAAGTTCAACTTTCACGTTTAGAACTATTTTGTGAAAATAACAAAACATATCTTCTCCTATTTATAAATAACATCTTTCAAATTTAAAAAAAAAGTAATAAACATGATAAAGCAGTACTGCAAATCTGCAAGATTGACTGATCACAATGTTAATTTATTCCATTGCCATTTTCAGAAATGTCAACGCCCCTGAATTTCAAAAAAAAAACCTAACGTTTATATGTTGGTATAGTTATGTTGTTAATGCTTGGTTTATCATAGAAAATACATGTACTAGACAAAACAATCTCCGAAACAGAGTCTCCTAGCTTCCAGTAAAACCTCCAGTAGTCGACTCTGCCATACTTGATAACGCCATTTTGTGAGCTTCCTCTAATGGCGGTCATACCTGCTTGTGATGCAATAATTTCTTGACGTCAAAACTATTTTGACCTCACAATTAAGGCAAGCAATGTCGGAACATATATGGCAGAGATGTTTATGTCTGACGAAGGAAGTACTATACTCTCTGTTTTCGGAGATTGTAGACAAAATAGAATTATATACTTCTTGGCTGTGATTACCACTGTATTACTTGTTACAGTAGTCTCAGTTCTTGGTTTCTCACGGACCATTGTCACGGACCATTTATAGTTTGTCCAAGGAAAAATACCTTACTGGAATTTGCAAAGGTAATACCTAAGCCATTTTCCATTTTGCATCTGACATCCTTTCAATAAACTTGATCTATAAATAATGAATAAATTCCACAGTAAGATTCGTCCTAGTAAATAACATGTTGAGATCAATTTAGATTTTTTCATACAATTGTTATTGATCCAGTTGCATGGTTGTAAAGCATGTCGTCTGCACCTGTATCATGTGTATATGCAAAATGTGGCTTTATAAATAATGAAAATATGATAATATTATGAACAACTTTTTATAATTATCAGTTTTAAATAAAAGGCGACCGCGTCTATGGTTTTACGGTAAGCGCGGTCGCCTCCAGTGCTTGAAGTCGAGGGTTCGATCCAAGACCATGTCGAAAAAAAGACGTAATATTGGTATTAGCTTCTTCTTTGCTAGGCAAGCAGCATTGAAGAGAAAGAATAAAGACTGGTCGGTCCATTGTCAGAATAAGGTGTCTATTTAATGTGGCATGACACTTTGTGCTCACGTTAATACGATCTACACTCTAATTGTTCACAGCCCACTCTGCATTCTGAAGCGCAACTTTCACATTTAGAACTATTTTCTGAAAATAGCAAAACATAACTTCTCCTATTTATAAATAACATGTTTCAAATTTCTAAAAAGTAAAAAACATAATACAGTAGTACTGTAAATCTGCAAGATTGGCTGATCATAATGTTAATTTATTCCATTGTCATCTTCCGAAACTTCTGAAAAAACAAACGTCTTCATGTTGTTATAGTTAATGTCGTTAATGCTTGGTGTTTCATATGAACACATGTACTAAAGACACATTTGAATTTTTATAATACTTCTTGGATGTGATTACTCTACAGTAGTCTTAGTTCTTGGTTGTCACGGATCATTTGATTTTTTTTTTTGGTGGAAAAAAAGGGGGTCTGGTACCATTTAAAAGATGTGACACTGAGTTTTGTCCAAAAATAATCTGGCCAGCATTGGGAGTGAAAAAAAAAATATTCTCGTCCACTGTCTGGCCTTTAGAAAAAAAAATTTCCAAAGAATTTTTTTATATTAACTACACACTGGCCGCATTCTAATTCCAGCCACCTCCTCCCGGTCGCATGCTAATCCCAGCCACCTCCTCCCACCCCAAAAAATCAAATGGTCCAATGAACAAATACCACTTTTCTTTCACGGACATCAAAAAATGAACCCCTATTGTGTCCTGTAGCAGTTTTTCCTTCAGCATTATGAATTTAAAGGTTTTACACATGAGACAACATTTAAGGCACCAAAAGTAATAGGGTACCAACCTTTTCTCCATCTTATTCTTTTTTTATTCTTGTTAGCAGCCGTCTCTCAAGAAATGTTGATCAAAACGTTATATTAATTGTATGGTCACTATGTTCATGTTGGAATTACATTGAACAACGCCCCCCCCCCCCCTGAGGGCGGCCGTGGTATAGAAATACGGGCCGTTCGGTTTCTCCGACGGCAGCTAGAACCTCTGCTAAAGGGGCGTCCGTTGGTTCGGCTGGATGTATAAATACTCAACCATCCCGAGAGTAACCGGGGTTAAGAAATTGGAGAAAATGTCACGTTCTCAGCACGTTAAATACACTTTGCAACAGCTCGTCAGTTCTTAAGTGACCAGTTACTAAGGATAAATTTAAATCCCCTACCCATGCAGTCCAAATTTGGCATCCTGTAGCTTTTAAATTCCCAGGCCTTACCCCAACATGCCCCTTTTATGATTTGTTGTTTAAAAATGTGTTCTCGTCCTTAATTTGCTTGACATATTTGCAACTGAACGTTAAACAACAAACAATCAATCTTATGTAAAGAAAGGTATTGGAAATAAACCATTTGCTCAGCCTGCAATGAAAGTCATGGATGCGGAGAATATGAATAACTTTCCGATGGCCGCCAAAACATTTTGAGATATAGGATTAATATCAAGGACACAATACTATATTTTCTAAAGAATGGAGGAAATTCATTAATCTAAAGTTCGTTACAACAAGAGGGACCCACTCCTGGTAACAAGCTCTCGATCACTTCAAAAAAATTAAACGTGTGCGTAAAATTAAACAAATCTTACCCCAATATTATTCAAATAACTGGAAGGTACTATTGTCAGACGAGCCCCCGCACATGCCATTCAGAATCATTTGCTATTAGTGAAGTTTTTTTTTTAAAAAATGTCTGTAAGACACTGATGCTTGCTCGATTTGCCAAATTAAAAACATATTTATTTTTGTATTGAGACATTGATTGCAGGTTCAGAAAGGAAATCGAAATTTTTCGGCCATGCACCCCTTCATGATAGGTAGAAACATCCTGCAAAAATTTTTAGATGTTACATGATGTAGTTCAAAAACTGTCCGAGTAGATAGTCGTACAAGCCATGATCTACATATTTGTAAGCAAAATGACTAACTGTAACTATCACCAATTTCGGTTATATTTCAGGAAAATTAAAATCTTTTGGCCCTGCACACCTTCATCATAAGTAGAAACATTCTGCAAAAATTTTCAGATGTAGTTCAAAAACTGTGCGGAGCCGGACAAGCCTTGATCCATATATTTCTGAGTACTGTAAAATTGACAAAGTGCAATTTTCACCAATTTCGGGAATATTTCACGAAAATCAAAATCCTTTGGCCCTGCACACTTCCATCATAGGTAGAAACTTTCAGATGTAGTAAAAAATCTGCGCGAGAAGATAGCCGGACAAGCCATGGTGATGTTAAACCCGGACGAACGAACGGACGGACAGGGGTAAATTAATACCCAACCCCGGACGATCGCGGTGGCATAAAAAACGAAAAAATTACGCGAAAAAAGGCGAGCCAATATGAACCGATGTCAACAATGACCGGCACATGATATTTGTGGGGGTCAGTAAGTTTTGCTTGTTACAAATTCTCCCAAACATTGAACAAGGCCAACTCAAAGCAAACAAAAGCTGTAAAAGACAGCCCTTGAACCCATGTCAACCAAATTAGGTGTGCAGGTAGTCAATTTTAATATGAAATTGTCAGGGACATAAATATTTCACCTTTTCACTCCCACATTTAATTTCATGCTGCAATGTAACAGAAATACACAGCCTTAACATATTTTGCACATATTACATTTTACCTTGACCGCATTTTCTCATTCATTGACATTTAAGTTTGACTGATGAGGTATGTGCCTTGCACATGTAACTTCAAAAATGTTTGGTATGGTAATTTTGAGGTGTACATGTGAGTCATGTATATATGTCATGTGTCCTCTGTGATCCTTAACATCATGTCACACTGTCAACGACAAGTAAGAATTCAATTGTAAGGTCAGTTATTCAGTATCTAAAAAGATAGTGATGGCGTTCCATATCTACACATGCTAGGACAACAATATTTACTGTGATTGTGCAATTTTAGGCACAAGTTCAGGACCCTATTTTTATGTATAATTACAAAAACAGTGATTAGGTATATATATACATATAAAAAATCGCGTCTCTCGCCTCTGATTATCTGCTGTAAGTCATGGTCTCGTTCTAAACTTCATTTTTACGGTTAGTGGAGCAATGGAGGTCGGAATTTGAATATTTTAATCAACCCATCTAACCTACAGCCATATTATATATCATTCGAAAGGTAATTTTGTGTGGCATCCAATGTTACCGGTCGTCAAATTTGGAAATAATCGCAATTTTTTTAAATTGAAGTAAAAATTAAAAATGCGAAAACCATCGTTTTCGTATTTTGAGATCTTTTGTTGAAAGAAGGGTATACAACATTATTAAACAGGTAAAAACATAAAGTAAAATCTCGCACAGTAAAACAATGATAAAATGGTACTACTTGTGGCCAATCTTACAACAGGAAGTGAAATACCTTCGATGGAAAGAAAACATTACCTTTACAGATGAACTGTAAAGTCTCAAATGACAATGACGTTTTGAACTGAAAATTTCGTCTAAATTCGAAATTAAAATGTTACTGGTGTTTTTAATGTCAAAGTTATACAATCATCTGACCAAATTATACACAATACACATATTAAGCATTATAAATCACATAAACCACTTAAGACTGACGAAAAACACGACTTTTACCAATGACATAAAACTACACACGCTCTTGTTTCTGTGGCTTAATAACTGTTATCGTTATAAGCCAAATAGCCTAGACAAGGTCAGAGACAATATGGCAGTTTATTTTCTTTTTTCCCTTATTTTTATGCCCCGCCTTTAGGCGACGGTAACATCAAGTTTTACCATTGTCCGGCCGTACGTACGTAGGTACGTCCGTCAATTTTCGTCAAAGAATTCTCTGCATATGCATGTCCGATTAATTTGATATGCGGTCTGAAGCATTATCATGATGAGTTGTACCGTGTCTCCCCTATTCAGTTCCGTCGTATGTCTACTTCCTGTTTTCCGATATAGTTATTGAATTTCCGTATTTAATATTTTTGTCAAATATTTTCGGCTTGGGTGTGTTTGATTGGTTTTATATTTGGTCCGATGCATTATCAGGATGAATTGTACCATGTTTCCCCTTTTCAGATTCGTCCTTTGTCTACTTCCTGTTTACCTAGCCATGGGCATCCGTGTACTATAGATGCATGTTCTCCATGATTCGTTTATTGTTTTTTAAATTTTGTAGTGTACATTTGATTCGTTGGTTTAGTTTGTGCATACAATTTGCAAAATTAATCTCTCGTTCGACTGTTGTTTCAAGGACTTGTTGCATAAATGTCGGATTTTGCAAGCACAAATTAAATCCTGCAGAAATTTGGCTGATATTTACTCCCCATATAGTATATCGGTTCTGGACCCGAATTAGCCTTCTCCCATCCAAAACTGTTAAGAGACACAATTATTGGCTTTGCAATGTGGCTGGACATCCAGATTTGCACCTGTATGTATGATAAAAAGCTGCTTCACTTGGAGGAAGTTGAAAGAAGCTGGAATCCTTACATGCAGCCAGGCGACTCTTGTCTTACAGTAGCGGCCTGGCGAAAGTAATACGCGAGGCTGGCAATTTGCTAGCAACAATAGTTAGCTAGTGTTCATTTGCCAGCCTCCGTTGAACGCTCGTCAGCCTTCATGACAGCCAAAAGTTTTCAACGATTTGAACCCTAGCTAGCTACAGTTGAACACTCGTCAGACCATTTCGAACACTAGCCACCTACTGTTGAAAGCCTTTGAACGCTCGTTAGATTGATTTCAAATATTATTTCGTCTAAAATGAATAATAATAATAATAATAATAATAATAATAATAATAATAATAATCAATAACAATAATATCATTATTAGATTATTTATATTATTATTGTAATCATTATCTTTATTATCATTCATAAGTCGTTAATTATTTACGAAAGTACATGTACTACCTTGTTAACAATCAATAATTTTTCAAAATTTTTCACACCTTTCCGTGTATTGTTACCCTTGTTGATATCCGACAATAAACATGTCACCCGAGGTTATGATGACGACTTATCAAGAAAAAACATAACACCTATTTATTTCTGGTATCTTCTCAGGATATACCGTCGGAAACTTTAGAAATATGTACTTCATCTTCTATTCGTCATATTAGTTGAATCTCTCTCTAGTTCGTGTTCCTAGCGGACAATCTAACTACATGTGTATATTTTTCTCGGAAGTACGGTGAGATTAGTGTTTATAAGTTACATAAATTTTACAAGTTTTACCAATTACATGTAGGCTGTCGAGGAGCCAACTGAAGCTAACGAGCGTTCAACGCTCGCGTTCAAGGGTTCAACGATAGCTGGCTAGTGGTCAAAAGCTTTCAACCATTTGACAGCTGGGGTTTCAACAGTAGCTGGCGAGTGTTCAAAATGGCTTTCAATTTGCTAGCAATTTGCTAGCAAATTGAAATCTTTTGTATAACTTTCGCCAGGCCGCTACCGACCTAATTTGTATTGTAAAAACATGGAACCGAAAAAACCGAGAATTGCATTTTGGAAAAAGGTCTCTATTTCAATTCTAATGAAAATTTTAAAGCTGTTAGAATGAGTCTACAATGCGATATCCACCCACAATCATGGATATTTAATTCCGTTGTCATGTAAAATACGCATTATATCTGCAGGTCCGGTGCTGCCGTCCTCATAAATAAGCTAGAACGGATGAAGGCAAAGAAGTAAGTTATTCCTAATTTTGGAAAAAAATAGATGCATTGAACATAACTATAATGTTCCACCAATTCCAAAAATTAATTCAAAATGGTTAAGTTTTTGTCTTTCTTTTTATCTACGAGAACTGATTTATTAAAGTAATCATTGAAAATGTAAACCTTCTTCCTATGAAGCTTTTTTATAGTCTAGTAGTTATACTACATATATAGTATCTGTACGAATTGGAAGTCACTATGTATGAGCACAGCTTGAGTGGCTATTCCATGGAGGTAATGCTACACCATTTTAGGAGTATGACAGAAGGGCGAAGGTTTGTACGCCTAGGATAAGATAATAATGAGTTGCGTCAAATAGAAATAGACCTTATGCAGTTCACATTTAAAACTGGTCTGGCGAATTTTTTGGCATCAGATTATTAATAGATACTTTTATATCTTATAAACTATCTGAAAACTTAAGAAACAACCTTATAGAAACAAGAATTTAAACAACTTCATGTGCTTTGGCATTCATGTTTTTGTTACCATTTGGATCAATAATACATATGTACCTGCATTTGAATGCATAAGGCTAATTTCCACCTGACAGAGCTCATCTAATCGCAAGCTGTTTGTTTAGTTTATTATGTAGAATTTTAACTGCATTTTTGCACTATTTTTGGTTTACCAGTAGGGAAAATCGTTGAACAAGCTAAC
This sequence comes from Geukensia granosissima, assembly GCA_032357055.1. Classification (NCBI taxonomy): domain Eukaryota; kingdom Metazoa; phylum Mollusca; class Bivalvia; order Mytilida; family Mytilidae; genus Geukensia; species Geukensia granosissima. Next base: position 2,140 of record JAULBM010311850.1, on the reverse strand, counting down.
ATAATATAACTTTGGAAAACAAGACATTACAAATGTTTTAACGATAAAGATGACATATCATTGACGACGTTTCATTTAATTGTGATATTTCGTTATGTGATATCTATTTAAAGCGAGATAACTTAAAATCTATCGACTGACTAATAAACATGTTCGTTCGAGAAACGATATACCGTAAATTAATAAGCATCGAACAGTGCCGTTTTGTTACAATAGTTTCACGCATGTCATTATTTGCAAAAACCCCATACCCAGCAAGTACAAAAATGGTCCAAATTTGCATCATGTAAAATTTCTCTGTCAAACGCCTTTCTTTGTCGATATTATAGAAAAATGTTTCTTACCTTCATCTCGTCATGCATCAGGTGACATCTTGTCCTTGCAACGTATATAAAGCCTCAATAAAAAATCGCAAATTGTTTAACATAAGAAGGTTTGATAGAAAATATTAGATTACCTTTTGGTTTATTTGAAGTCTGAATTTGGTGGGTTCTATCGTCACTTCTCTGTCTCAAAGAAGTTTTCTGAATTGGAAACCAAGTAACTGGTGGCGTGGTAGACAGCGTACATGCTAAAATACAAGACAAATTATAGAAAGAAAATTCTCCCGAATTCATACATCATCAATTTCACATGAATATGTATTTATTCTACAATCGTATTATAGAAGCTTTTGGAATGCGTTTACAATATACATAATTTATATAATTGTATTTATATAATATTTAAGCCAAGCCTACTTTGAAAGGTGTTATATTTGTCCCTTTTCTTTTTGCCATGATATTGTCTGTATTCTGACCTACGATGGGTTTGCCACTTTGAACTCTGGAAAAATAGATTTAATAACTGGGGAAGAGTTTTCTCCATTTACATATGGTTATTCGGAAGATTTAAAAGGGAATAGTCTAAACTAGAAGAACTGTGGGCAGTGATTACATTTAAAGTCACACGTCACCATTCCTTTATCATACAAAGGCAAAGTCATTTTTTTGGAAAACACAAATAAATTTCCAATCGAAAAGTAAAAGAATAGATCACAATGGCACTTTAGAGATTTTATGAAGGTTTCTCTATTTTTAATTCATTGGTCTTATAGCCTTAATGGTAAACAATGGTAACGGCCTTGATTTGTTAAAAAAACCAGCTAACAATAATTTTCCTATCATGAACTAAATTAAAAGATCAATATTGGCACTGAAATATGAATTGTCTGGAAGTTTTATGGGATCAAATTTAGTGTTGTAGGGTTGAGGGAATAAGGGGAGTTTATTCCCTCGCGTAACGGACTAAGTACTTAAGGATAACCTCACAATTAACTCCATTTTTCAAAAGCGAGGGGAGTGTCGGAGGGGGTTAAACAATGAAAGTCATTTAACACAGATTAGATATACAAAATAAGCAAATATAACCAGTAATACAGTGGGCAGACAATAGGAAAACCGACACGTGGTCAAGTCTTTGTTGGTACAGATGTTATGACAATGAAAAGATATTGGGTAAATGTCAGAGAGACTGCACAACAGATGAAATTCATTAATCTAAGGTCTCCACGTGGCCTTAACAAGATTGGAATATCAACCCCTGTGAAAAGCTCAGATGTATTCCCCATAAAGAATAGAGATTTAAACCATCGTGCGATTCCTAAAATTTCAAACAGCAGGGGTAAACATGTATTGTAAAGTATTGAAAGCCTCGCGTCGTTAAGGTCAACATGAAATGAAATTTGTTACCTGCCGTTTGTATGGTACACATCTGCTTTGTAGTTGAGTATTTGACCGTTGAAAACCCCGAAGTGACACCATCTAAAATGTATTTTATTCAGAAATCTTTACAGTTAGCGAGAGACCAAGACAACAGGGAAAGCATTGAAAAAGCTAAAATCATTTTAACCAGTCGAAAATGGAAACTGAAATTTTCTAATGTATATCTGCAAACGAGGTTAAAGCATTCTATTTAAAGGACTGAATATGAAATACATGCCAGAAATACACGATCGACATCTTACATACACATGTACTCTAATAGGAATTCGAAGATACCAAAGGGGCAGACAGAAATCGTTGAGTCGAGGACAGACAAGACCATGGCCAACAAAATGAAACGAAAGACAAACATAGAACACACAACACTACACTGAAAA
>JAULBM010311839.1:2500-14052 GCA_032357055.1 Geukensia granosissima | reverse complement strand
TAATAATAATAATAATAATAATAAGAAACGGAGCAAAAACAATAAGTCACACAAACTTCGTTTGGGTGACTTAATAAAGAGAACCCAGACTTTTGATTGATCCTATGATTTCGTCAATGTTAACATTTTAACCAGATCGTCATCTGTAAAAAATGAAACGTATATATATTCCGTTAAATATTTGTTTCGAATAATGCTTCACTTGTGATTACTTAAATTTAAATAACTTAAATTACAGAAATTATAGAAAAGTTCAAAATCACTAAAATTTCAAACATATGTGTAAATTGGAAAAACTGTCATTTTAGATTATTTATTATCACGAAATATAAAATTACTGGTAACAAGTGAAATATTAGATTACTTGCATTAATGGGAATATAGAATATCCGTAATACTAAAATTTTAGATTATTTGGAATTCCTGTTTTTTAATAACTAAAAATCAAACGAAAGCCGTTGATACAAATTGGAAAAACGTCATAAATCGTCAGTGGAACCGTGCAAACTGTTAGCTTCTTTAAATATTAACAAAAAAGCGTTTAAACAGAAACAAAAGAAAAATTAATAGACCAAATAATAATTGTCGCAAATATGAATAACCAACGCCATTCTTGATTATCTTGATTATTTAAATGTAATTTTGTTTCTAATTTGGAATGTTTGATAAATTAAGAATGAGAAAACTTGATAACCTTATAGCTGATCCTAAAAAGTCAAATTTTGTCTATGTTATCAAATTAGGAGTTCTAATTTAAATTTCCATTATGTAACATATTACATAAGATGTCAGAGAATAATTTTGTTAATATTCCACATTCCTAGTATGTTACAATCATATTTTCGGATAATTAGATTTCTTCTTTCCCCTATGGAATCTTGTAAAAGCATTTTAAGTCTCTATATTCATTAAATTTGACTGCCATGGGATCTGATGTAAAACAGAGTAAGTCAAAAGTCTTTTCCAGACATTTTATAGTACTGTCATATGGCACAGAGCAAAATTGTCTTTAAGAATATTACAAATCGAAAGTGTTAACTTCGACAGACAGAAATCCTTGGTCTTGTAGTAGGATAATTCCGTTATAATACACCTAAAAATACGAAAATTTAATGTGCAAAATCCTATGGAATTTTAAGGGCTAGTATACAGCTTTGAATATTTAAACATTTTTAACCGTTATTAAAGAATTTTAATGTGTAAGGACAAAATGGTCAAAGAAAAAACAAATATATTCTAGAAACAAACAAAGTAATCCTTGGAAATATACTATATTTCATTTGTGATTTTGTAAAATTAATGTAATATTTCTCCTTATTAAGAATTATTTGTAGCTTTAGTTTTTAGTCTGGTGTTGTGTGTTCTATGTTTGTCTTTCATTTCATTCTGTTGGCCTTGGTCTTATCTGTCTTCTGACTTACTGTCTGTCCCCTTGTGTACTTTGTACCTTCGAATTCCTTTCTGTAACTAGAGAATTATAAGAAAACGTTTTCACCCTATATAGCTGGGTAAAACAGAACAAAATCTGCCTTCATTTATCAATTAGGCATTTCTAATTTTGAATAATATCAAATATCAAACCACACAATAACTTTGTTAGGTTACCTACGTTTTATGTAATTTTTCGCGTATTTTATATCATTGTAATACATGATTGTTTGATTGAATGTTACAGTCCAGCGGCAAATATTTTATGCATATTCAGGACGAGAGCATAAATTATAAATGATAAATGACTCGTGCTTTGTATCGACCGCTGAGCCGAATGAATGTTTAACGTGCTAGCTCACGGAATCAACACCCCGCAAGAAGACCTGCAACTTTACCCAAACACATTATTCTGAATCTGGGTAACACCACGCTTTGTTCTTACTCCTAAATGCTGTGTGCTTAGCGGGGAAGCAGCAAATACAAATTAAATGCAAGAAAAAACACCAGATGAAAACATATATACATACACAAACTATTGCATACAAATAAATAATGTGTATGTTTTAAGAATTTAAATTACACGTTTCAAATAATCTCACACTGTAATGAAATTTTAAAAAATATTCAGAATAAAAAGCAAATTGCGCAAAAAATGTTCCATTTGCAAGAAGAATTTTATATGATCGTTATATAGAAACAAACTTATACGTGGGTCAGATAAAAACTAGTGTCTAATTTTATTGCTATAACGGGTGTTTTCAATATTATATCTCATTTATTAATATGCAAGAATGATTTCAAAAACTGAATATTTTTTACTTTTAAAATAAACTTTAAAAATTTTTATCCAGTCAGATGTCATAAATAGTACGTCTGCTGGGACTGTCTTCGTGGGACCCAAAAGTTCAGTTTTTGGTCGCCTTAATTACCGTTTAATTAAAGAAAAAATGTAAACATAATAATTTGGATTGAATTTGTGATTATGGGGTCTTTTCGTAATCCTATATAATATTTTTTGACGATTTTTAATTTTAAGCCATTGTTAATATCAAAATGCAGATATAAATTTTAGACAGAACATGATATCATTTAAAAAGGTTTTTTATTCCGTTTGCAAAACGACTATGATTATGCGACTAGTTTTCCAGATTGATCAATTTGTTGTGTTTTTATAGACCTTGTAGTTTTGTCCCGTTATTAATTTAAAAAAAAGATAAACTATTCATTTTAATAATATGCAGATTTTTTCAAAATTCTTTCCGATAAACAACCAATATTTAGTTCGTGTATGACTTAAAGCGTACATTAATTAAGTGAAATTATATACAAGGCATCAAATAAGCCCGATTTTTTTCATATTTATATGTATTTGGGAAGAAAAAATGGTCCCATAGCGATATGCGGGTTTACACAGTTGGCAAATATGGTACACGGCATATACCTTTGACAAACTTATAATCTGATTTAAAAGTAGAATAAGCAAAATGTCTAAGCCTTACATTTTGCACTACTTTCAGTTTCTACTAGAGAACAGGAACCGAAACTGGAACTGCTTTGGGAGTTTGCGAGATTTTTGTTAGAGTAACGAGAATGGTCTAGTGGTTAAGTTTTTTCATCTCTTGGAGCGGAATAATAAATTTTTGCTGGCACCCTTCAATAGCACCTGATCCCACTCCTGTTAAGTAAAGGAGTTCGTGGATTCCAAGATTTGTTTTAGTTTATAAAGAATGGTATAACCGTCTATAAATATATACAGGTGATCATTTTTATCTCGAGACCTTCAACAATGAACAAAAAGTACACTGAAAGGTTATCTGTAAAACGATCATGATTGTTTTATAAATATTATTCACTATTCTACCGTCTGTTTTGTTATAGTTTGAAGAAACAAAATATGTTTTCTAGTCTCGGGAAAACAGCATATTGGGTGTATTAAAACATTTTTTCGGTTGATGAATCCTTTATCTGGCTGGATAATTGTATAACTTTGTGTACACTGATTCTTTGTTCATTCCGAAAGATCAGGGTGCACGGAAATTGGAAAGAGAGAGAGCAATATAAACAATATTTTGCTAAACCAACCTACAATTACCCAAATTATCCCTTTATTCTCACCGCCTATTTCAGTTATATTTTTCAAAATTAGACATTTAATTGGCTAATCTTTCATTATTTAATACGTCAAGAGAAAAAAAAAAACACTTCGTAAAAGACGTAGTAAATTGATATTGTGGCTACTTAGATGTATAATTTTGTTCTATAATCTTAACAACTGTTATTTCTGCTGGGTAGCTATTGGTTTTCAATAATTTACTTTCCTAATTTAAGTATAATTAGTATATTTATTGCCAAATGAAAAATGTGCCATGGTTCTTTGTAGTAAATCACGGTAAAATTTCTTTTTGGTTTTTAGTATAATCAGTAAACGACGACTATAATTTATATTATTTATTATTAATCTTGTAATCTCTGGTTCCATGGCTTTTGATCAATAATGAAGAAGTAGCACTTTTATTATTTTTATTTTTGTTAAATGGCATGGGGTAAAATATGATCTGAAATCTTTCCCGACGTCGCACGTGTATCCTGCAAAAAAACACACCTGACTACCAGCTCGTGTTATGAAGTTTATCTGTTAATCTGTCCAAAGAGTGATTTGATTTCCTCACTCCTGCCCCCCTCTACAAAAACTGACTACTACGATATGAAGAAATATCCACAGGAATGACGTTCGAGTACTTGGGACGAAATGTCGGCTACAATCATTCCGCCATTCTTTTTATAGTGAAGCTAAGCTGTTAATATCGCTTTTTCGTGTTGTTATCATTAGGGTAAAAGGTTTCACAATGATGTAGGGTGGATACAATTTTTTTTAATGAAATCTCGTTAGTTATTATTCAAGTTTAAGATGCTCGCTAAAGCTCGTTTCTTTATATTTGAATAATAACGAACTGGATTTGATAAAAAAAGTCATTGTCAATCCTATATATATCTATGCCATATATGTACTTTCACGTTCAATATTTAAATCATTCAATCAGTAACATAAATGTTTCATTACTTAAAAGCAGTGACTAGACCATTAGTCTTAGAGTTCTTACGTAAACTATTATCATGACTGTACTGATAAGAAGCTCAACGCTTTATGTCACAATATGTTAGAATGTTTTTCACAGCAATAGCTCATAAAGAAAGAAGTTTGGCAATTGACGTATTTTAACCGGAAACTAGATCAATGCACCAGAAAAGCTGACATAGATTTACATTGTTGCTTCAAAATTTACACAGATCTAACATTGAATGTTAGCTCCTAAGGTAAACAAGCGGGTAATTTTAGGCTGAATGATTTCTTATGCAACCGGTATAGTCATATAATGAACGAATGTCAACAGCCTGAAACGTACACATGTAATTTTGGCCCTTAGCGTGTCTGAGGAAGGAAAACCCAGACAAAATTTGATGTATCTTTCTGGCATGTTCTTCATATTCTTCCTTTTAAAACATCGTAATAATGTACATTTTACACCTGATGAATTAGCTTTTAAATGTTTTGAAGAATTGCTGTGTCCTGCCGCTGTATTTCGGTTCCTTTTTCTATTTGTTTTAATTTTAGAGCTTTTTTCATTTAAGGACCGCAGCTTCCTTTGTTTTGTTTTGGTTCTAACACTGGGAAGTTACCCATTGAAATATGTATACAGCATTGAAAAATTTAACGTATGTACTCAATACAAGAAGACTAATATTTTAAAACCACTAGGTCGATGCCACTGCTGCTGAACAAGAAGCCCCGAGGATATTGACCAGCTCAGTTTTAAGATCTGTCTAACAAGAGATTAATCACATATTGTTTTACAGCAATTTTTGATATTTATTTCAGTTCTAAACCTTTGAAATACCCGAGAGCATTTGAAACGCATCGCAGATAGTGCAGCTTGATATGACTTTTTTCTATTTGTGTTTTCTACTACTTTTATATCTCCAATTTATTTGATTTCGGTTTTATAGAGAGGTTTCTCCTCAAAACACGTGTAAAGCATATACTTTTTAACCATATTTACACGACTAGTAAACTTATATCTGAAAAAAAGTATTTCCTCCTCGCTTTTTTATGAAATTTAGTTAGTCTTACATTATTAGCAAGGCTCTAAATTTAAAGATGAATTTTTTTCGGCTCAAGAAAAAACACATTCAAACGCTAACAAATTGAGATTTTTTTCTAGATTTCTTCAATTTAGTTCAAGAACATAAAAAATCCCATAACAAACCTCTAACCAACATCATAACATCGCATTTGTCAAAATTGACATTGGTTGTTTTTTGTTAAAATAATCATTCATTGATATTTGTTCATCATTTTTTCATTAGATCCTGTAGATTTTTGTGTTTTTAGTTTCACATTTTGCATTTCGGGCTCCTTTTACAGCTTCCGTTATGGTATGGACTCTGGTTCATTGTCAATGATTGTTGAATGCCATAATGGGACCTGTAGAAGTTAGTATTCGACTTGCTGTCTCATGGACAATCATGCCACATCACCCATTTTTATATTACACATGCATTTATGCAACTGAATTCTAAAGTTTCAGAAATTATAAATGAAAAATGGGTTGCTTTCATTCGGGCATCTATACCATATACTTTACTTTAAATATTAAAACAGAGTAAAATACTTAAAATTACATATTCTACCAGATTTCATAAAACATGCCAAAAATCTTGAATTATTAATCAAAATATCTTCTACGGAAAGTCGTGATTAAATTAAATTTAGCTAACAGTGACTAAAGCACCAACTGATCAGATGTAACGAAAAATTTTCTTTATAATCAATAGCTTTTTTCTTTTCTCTGAATTCGTGTAAATGTTATTATATGCATTACTTGCGATAAAACTTGTTCCAAAATATACTTCATTTAGCCATTACTGATTATCAACTATAGAATATAAATTACCTAGCATACTGAATTATAGCATGCCGTGCATACCGACTTATAACTTGCTGTGCATACTGACTAATAGCTTGTTGTGTATACTGACTTATAACTTGCCTTGCATCCTGACTTATAACTTTTTGTGTATACTGACTTATACCTTGCCGTGCATACTGACCTATAACTTGGTGTGTATTCTTACTTATAACTTGTTGTGTATACTAACCTATAACTTGCCGTGCCTACAGACATATAACTTACCGTTTTTACTTAATTACAACGTACAGTGTATACTTACTTATAACTTACCGTGTATACTGGCATCTAACTTACCGTTTTTACTTAATTACAACTTACAGTGTATACTTACTTATAACCTGCCGTGCCTACTGACATATATCTTACTACATCTTACACTGTATACTTACTTATAACTTGCCGTGCCTACTGACTTATAACTTACCATTTTTACTTAATTACAACTTACAGTGTATACCTCATTATAACATGCCTTGCCTATTGACATATAACTTACCGTTTTTACTTAATTATAACTTACAGTGTATACTACTTCCTTATAACTTGCAGTGCCTACAGACATATAACTTACCGTTTTTTCTGAATTACAACTGACAGTGTATACTTACTTATAACTTGTCGTGCCTACTGACATATAACTTACCGTTTTTACTTAATAACAACTTACAGTGTACACTTACTTATAGCTTGCGTGCCTACTGACATATAACTTACCGTTTTTACATACTTATAACATGCCGTGCCTACTGACATATAACTTACCGTTTTTACTTAATTACAACTTACAGTGTATACTTACTTATAACTTACCGTGTTTACTGACTTACAATTTTGCGTGACTACGCATACTGGCATTATTTTCAATGCGCACTGAATTAATTTGCTGTGCGTACTGACTAATTTATTGCCGCGCTTACTTACGTTTGCGGTTTTTAATTCGAAACGTATAATACCTACATTCTTACAATGAAAAAAACTAAGGAAAAAGGAACGATTTTTTGGAAATATTTAATAACACAAAAAGATTCAAATTAAACAAACATTATCAAGACAGTTTTGGTACATAAGACTGCATTTAAGATATCAACCAGGATTTCTGTATACTTTGTGTATTTTACATAGTCAAATAATAAGCAAAAATATTTGTTTGACCTAGAATATTAGTAGTCCAAGGGATGAAAAGTCAACTCTTCCTGAGCAAATGAAGCTTATTTGGTTGGGAAGTATTAATATCCTGCCTTTTGATTTGCATTTTATTTCTGATATGGTTGTTTTTCAATGGACTGATGACTAGCTTGCTTGCATAATTAAATGAGGGATTGATATGAATCGTGTTTTAAATTAAATCTAGTCACGATAGGAAACCCTGCGTCCGATACTTTCCTGTGGGACGAATATCAGAAACAGGGTTAACTTTATTATTCAACAGCGGCATAACCGGAGTATTTATTTGGTCGCTTTTACATCGTCCATAGTGTTTGAATTAAAACATGTTTTCTTAGAATGAAGTTAAAAAAGTCATTACGTATATTTACATATTTTCTGTTCAATATAAATAATCTGGGCTTATTGCATTTTTGTATAACCCAGGATATACGTACAGAGATATTTTTTTTTTCAATTTATAAGTGTAAAATTCCCGCATACAGTAGAAATCAAGTAAACAATTTATACCCAAGTGAGGCTTCTTCTTATTAACTGATAAACGAACAAAGATAGATTTGTTATTTCACAAGTGTTTAAGTCCCACTTGCAATAGAAATCAAAGTAAACAATTTATACCCATGTGAGACTTCTACCAATAAACTGGACGTTTCGTTAATTGATAAAATAAATCAATTATTATTCCACAGATTTGACAATCTCGTCAACTGAATGAACTATCGCTTTAATCATGTTAATGGGACTCGCAGGATATGTGCACATTGAATATAAATGTCTATCTGATGACTAATTCGCTATAAATTAAGATAGCAGACAAATTTTTTTTTTACTGGAAATCGTAAAAGGTTGAATTCTAATTCAAAATTTCACAAATGAGTTATTTGTTTGATAAATTTGTCATTGCTATACAGTAGGCATTTACGAATTCTTTTATAAAATAGCTTTAGTAGTGTGGCATTTTTTCTATTTATATGTATTATGAAAAGATCTATTGGACAAAATAGAAGACAAGAATTATGCTTGTTTTTTTTTGTTTCAGGATCCGGTAGTCTGCATTAGTAACCCAGTCTGATTGACCGAATTTTGCTTAACGTTACTTAGTCTGAACTTAATTGACATTTTTTGTTGTTGATAAAGTACAAAATTACCAATGTTGAATAATTACGTAGTATTTAAGTATGCTATATGTAGCCTCTCACCAGTAGCATAAGAACCAAAACGTATCCTATAATATATATTATAATCTGATTTAAAATTAGAATAAGCATAATGTCTAAACCTTGCATCATGCACGTTACCCGCCATCCGAAGGATGAACTTTCCGTTTCTACAAGTGAACATGGACCGAAACTGGAATTGCTCCAGGAGTTTGCGAGATTATTGTTAAAGGAACGAGAATGGTCGTATAGTTACGGCCATAACGAAAGTTTTTCATCTTATAAAGCAAAATAATAAATATCCATATTCGCTGGCTAATAAGTGATGTTACACTTTGACATTTCAATACGCATCACTGTCTCACATATTTGTTTTAATTTTTGTATAGAGCGAAAAAGGGTATGTCATATGATCGTTTATAAATATATAACAGATAACCATGGTTACCTCGAGGCCTTCACAACAATGGACAAACAGTTACAGTGTAAGGTAAGTTTTAAAACGATCATTATTCTTTTATAAATATGATTGACTAGTATTCAATCTGTTTTGTAATTGTTTGTAGCACCAAAATATGTTTTATAATCTCGGGAAAACAGGATATTAAAATGAAAAGATATAGAGTAAATGCCAGGGAGACTACACTCCAACCACGAGAAAAACAGAGTAATTTACAAATCTAGAGGTTAACAAGGTGGAATACCACTCCTTGTGAAAAAGCTCTAAATCGCCCAAGTAATAAATTGTGTATGCGGCGTAAAATAATACTGCTTTTACCTGAATATCATAAAAATGAAGATTTTACAGAACAATAAACTTAATACAAACCAATAAGCACATTCCTGACTAGGAACAGACAAATGATGCATGTAGTGGGGTTAAGCTAGTTAAGTGGAAATAATAGAACAGGATTTCGGTTAATATTACCTTATCTGGCTGGAAAACTATACAGTGTTGTGTAAATCTGGTTCTTTGTTCACTCCGAAAGATAAACGTGCATAGTACTTTTTAAGGGAGAGCAATAAAACGATATTTTGCATAAAACAACCTACAATCACCAATTTCCCGTTACTCTCACCTATTTCAATTTTATTTTTCAAAATAATACATTTTATTGTTTAATCTATAATTATCTAATACGTCAAGAGGAAAAGCAGTACGTAAATAGACGTAGTGAATTGCGGCTACTTAGAGGTATAATTTTGTTCTATAATCTGAACAACTCTTTTTTCTGCTGGTCTAGCTATTGGTTAACAATAATTAACATTATCAATTGAGTATAATTAGTATATTTATTGCCGAATGAATTATGTGGCATGGTTTTTTGTAGTTAATCACTATAAATTTTTTTTTGTTTTTAGTATAAACAGTAGTATTATTTATTATTAATACTGTTATTTCTCGTTCCATGGCTATTGCTCAATAGTGTAAAAGTGGTACATTTAATTTTTCCGTCAAACGCTGCTAAGCTTCGATTTTAAAATGGTTAATTGACATGTTGTACAGTGTGACCTAAAATCTTTCACGGGGTCACACGTGTATCCTACAAAAAGGCATACGCGACTACCAACTCGTGTTATAAAGTTTATCCGTTAATCTGCCTAAAGAGTGATTTGATTCCGTCACTCCTGTACCCCTCTACAAAAACTGACTTCTACGATATGACTAAAATATCGGATCGTCCTCGGAAAAATAGATTTTTATTTATTAGTTTTTTATATTCATTTATAATATCAAATTCAGTAATAACTTTCAACAGTTTCCTTTTTTGATTTCATCGAAAAATGCACACAAGATAAGATTTAAACGATGAAGAACACTCAGAGCACTTTGGACGCAAGGTCAGCTTATTTCATTTCGCCATTCATTGTATGGTAAAACTAAGCCAGCTGTTGATATCGCTTTTTCTTGTTGTTTTCATCAGGATAAAAGGTTTCACAATGGTGTAGGGTGGTTACGTTTTTTTATTAAATTTTGCTAGTAATTTTTACATTAAATTTTGTTTATTATATTTGAAAAAATAATTAACTGGATCTGAGCAAAAATCGCTACCCACCCTAAATCATTGTCAAACCTATATATATCTATAGCATATATGTACTTCACGTTCAATATATAAATCATTCAATCAGTGACATAAAATGTTTCATTACTTAAAAGCAGTGACCAGACAATTAGTCTTTGAGTTCTTACGTAAACTATTATCCTGATCTTTTTGTACTGATAAGAAGCTCACGCTGGAAAGTTATTCCACAGCAATGAATCATAAAGAAATATGTCAATTGACGTATTTTTTAACCGGAAACAAGATTAATGCACCAGATATGTTGACATCGATATACATTTGCTATAAAAGTTACACAGATCAAACATTGAATACTCAGGTAAACAAGGCTGAAGGATTTCTAATGCAAACTGGATAGTCATCTAGTGAACGAAAGTCAACAAACTGATACGTACACATTTAGTGTCGACCCCTACTTCGTCTGATGAATGACAATCCAGAAAAAATGTAAATGTCATCTTTCTGACATATATTGTATATTCGTCCCTTTAAAACATCGTGGCAAATGTACATTTTACAATTGTTAATAAGCACGACTTTTAAAGGTTTTGAAGGATTGCTGAGTACTTAGCTGCTGTATTTTTGTTCCTTTTTCTATTTGTTTTAATTTTATAACTTTAGGATCTAAGCTTCCTTTGTGTTGTGCTGGTTTTAACACAGCTGATCCCAAAGTTACTCATTGAAAAATGTATAAAGCATAGAAAAATTAAAAATTTACTCAACACTAGCAGCAATGTGCTGCTATACAAGAAGCCTAGAGGCAA
>JAULBM010311818.1:0-14052 GCA_032357055.1 Geukensia granosissima | reverse complement strand
AGTTAAAATTCTACTGTCACTTGGTGGGTGGCTGTCTCATGGACAATCATGCCACATCTCCTATTTTTATATATTAAGATGTGCATTTTAGATAACGTGCATGCATAATCAAATGTGCCTAAATGAAAACTTGTGAATATGTATACTTTTTACGGAAACATGGTACATAAATCTTTGAAATTAAAAAAAAATCCACATGCTTTTCTTTATAAACTGATCCGTAAAGGATATCGTCACAACAATTTTTTCTTTAAATATGATTTTTAATGTTAATAATATTGAATATTAATAATAATAGCTTAATACGGAACTAATCAGTTTACATAAGTTTTGAAATTTTCTACTTACTGTCTATAATTTTTAAATTGGCATCTGCAAATCCATATTTTGTTTGACTTCTAATGATATTAAAACACCAAATCCAAATGGATGTGTTTATATTGATTAGTCGTTTTTGTTATTTGTTCACAATTTATTCAATAGATTAGGTCGAATCTGGCGTTTTATGAATGGTTTTAATTTTTTTTTTCGGGGCCTTTTACAGCTTCCGTTATGGTGCGGACTAATTGTTTAATATTCGACTACCATGTGTGATGGTTGTCTCATAGATGGATTGATAGAATGAATTCTTATTAACGTCCAGCGACTAATTTTTTCATGCATATTAAGGACGAAAGCATAGTGTTAATGAATGATGATGATGAATGAACACTACTTTGTACTAGACCGAAACGCTGAGCCGAAATTTTAACGAGCTATCTCACGAAAGCAATAGTCCGCAAGAAGACATGCCACTTTACCCAGACACATTATTCTAACACTAGACCCACCAGTCTTTGCTCTTCCTCCTAAATGCTGGGTGCTTAACGGAGAAGCAGCAAACACCATTTTCAATGTCTTTAGTTTCACCCGGCCATGGGTCGAACCCAGGACCTTCCGCTCTCGAGGTGAACATGCTAACCATTTCACCACCGAGGCAACCTACTGTCTTTTGGGCAATCATGACACATCTCCTTTTTTATATTAATTCGAGGCTAAAACATAAAAATAATGAAAGAATCCCAGCCCGACCATTTACTTCCGCGTGAAGGTTTTAATCCTATAAATCTTACCCTTTACCCAGCAATGATTAATACCAGATATCAAATTGACAATTTGTCTTAAACAAAGACAAATAAGCCAGCTAAATTAAGGTGAAACCGCAAGCAACAATAATTCTTGCTCATATTTATATATTTTTCGAAAGATGTTCATAATGTAAAATTGTCCTACGATTTGGAAAAGACTTAATAATATAGAATTTCCATTTTTTTAGGTAACAAACTTCAAAAGAGATTCACTCAATCATGAATGATCAGTATATCTGAACTAGTTGCTGATCTGTTTCCTTATTCTTTGCCTCTTAATAGCTTTAC
This sequence comes from Geukensia granosissima, assembly GCA_032357055.1. Classification (NCBI taxonomy): domain Eukaryota; kingdom Metazoa; phylum Mollusca; class Bivalvia; order Mytilida; family Mytilidae; genus Geukensia; species Geukensia granosissima. Next base: position 12,637 of record JAULBM010311818.1, on the reverse strand, counting down.
TATAACATGCGTTAAAGAATATTTCTAAACGGCTTCAACTGCAGGCACCTTTCGTTATTTTCATATTTGGAAACATCAAAATTTTCTTTTTTTCGTTTTGTGTTGTCCTGTCTTGGACTTTGAATTTCGGATATTTTATGCATATAGAGAGAGAGACTTACCAATTGTATAGATTGTGCATGGAATTGGAAACTAAAATAAGGCAAGCTATTAAAAAAATGTTTAACCACGTCTCATTTATTCAATGACAACATTATTTGGAAAAAACTCTAATGGTTTCAAATATGAGAATTGTCTAAACACTATGTTATTTCATATTGTTTCTAGGTTATATCCCCACTAGGTGACTTTTGAACAATGCTTTATTTTAGCATATTGTGCTATCTAAAAATCTTAAGTTATATAAATTGAAAAGTTTATAAATATGAACTGTCGATGTCCTCATCTCTGAAAAGAAAGGCTGGCGATTTTTTCGCACAAACTAAGGCATTGGCTAATGTTTTAAATGTTGGCTTTGCTCTGCTCTTCTGTCTCCACATTTCTAGGACTGCCCTGTTCAACTTCACTAAGTTTTTGGGGTGTTCATACGTTAAATTCTCCCAGTCAGCTACAGACAGACCAAGGTATATGGCAACTTGCAGTGATTTAAAGGTGATATAAGGTGAAATCTTATCCAAGTCCTCGTCAGTGGGAATTCTTTCCAAAACAGAAGGATTGATATCTGAAATAGTAATATTCATAATAATAATAATAATAATAAAAATATTGCAAGAGTACCCAAATCCTAGTAAAACATCATTGTTGTTCTTCAAAAATGCATTTTATTCTTAATTTTATTGATTTCAACAGTTACTTAAAGACTCTATTAAATTGCTAGAAACGTAAGCAGAAATTGAAAAGGCGAAGATAAAAACACCAAATTATGCAAACATTTATTTTTCATATGTTTTTGAATTGGGTAGCAATTTAAAAGAACTTAACAGAAAAAGATAAAAATTTTGCATGTGTTATTATTTCGAAGCAAAAAAATATAACATGATGCATTAAACGTCAAGATTTATAAATGAAAATAAAGATACCTAAATTATGTATTCGTCTCCTAGTGACCTGTGGATAAAAAGTTGTTGTATTAGAATGAAATAAAACAAGGTTTGTACTCATTGAAAGCCACATATTTATGTGAATCAGTGCTTATGTCTGAATCTTGATAATATTTTCAACTTCATTTAAATACCGAACTGCATATGGTTATAAAAATTTTTTAAAGAAAATTTTAAATCTTTCAGAAGAGAACTGTTAACTTTTTAAAATATGGAGTGGAAAATCTGCAAATTGCAAAATAAGTCGTCAGAGGTCCATTTAATGCAGGAATTATTTATTTTTAATAATTTTTCCCGGTAATAAGTCATGTTAGTGAAAAAAACCATTTTAAAATATTCTATATGTTAAACAGTTACAGAACTACAATGGAATCTGACAATGTTTGCGAAATAAAGAAGGTACCTAAGTAAGTGCCGACTGATCTAGTCAGTTGATTTAAACTTACCTGAAAAATATCACTATAGCATATCAAATATACGGCATGAGTTGGCGCCTGGGTTTGTACCATACAAAAACGCGTTGCGTTTATCTCGCAACATATGTAAGGATTGCCAGTTACCTGCCCGAGGTCGGTGCATCCACCCGGGAACTCAGGCTTCCACTCTCAGTAAAACTGATCGCCGCGATATGACAGAAATATTGTTGAAAGTGACGTTAAACCCCAATGAAACAGGCAAAAAACATATAGTACTTTTTAAGAATACTGTCTGCCGTAGAGTACCAGAATATATTCATGCAATTATTTTAATTCGGTGATATATACTTTTCCTTAAAAATTATTCTGGTTCGTTTGGAACAAAAACACTTAAAATGATTTTCAGTGAGATGATGTATCTTTATTAAATGTTTAAGTCAAAGACCAATTGCTCAAAATCATTTGTCTAAATTATATTCGGTCTTTTCGTAAAGCGGAATTTGTAAGAGTTGTCGCACATTTTGGACAGTATTTTGATATACTTTTAAAAAATTAGATTTATGGATTTAATGAAGTTATTTCAGCAACAGATTTTATGCAAATATCAATCGTTTTATTTATTGTACCAGTGCAATCACGTTACCGCTATATTTCGACACCGTTCAGTGGGGAGATAACAAAAACAGAAAAAATACGGATACTTCCCGTGTTAATAAATTCGGAATAATAGTAAAACAAAACCAATGTAATTTCTTAACATGTAAATTAATATGTCTATTACAGAAGTATGTGATATTCGTTTCTACATAGCAAAACATTATTATACAAATAAAATGAACATCAACTTAAACAAAAATGCATTTAATGTTAGAAAAAGGTGGCCTGCAGTGGTGGCATACAGTGGCAATGAATGAACGCTACCTGCCATTTTAATCAAATAACTTTAGCAAAGTATTAATTAAGAAATTACAGGAATTATTGTTTATTTAGTGCTACCAGTTGTAGCAAGCGCTAATGGCTTAATATTTGTTTATGATATGTAAATGTCTTTGTTTTCTCGCCAAAAGAACAATATAACTTCAATAATTTAATTGTAGTACCGAAGTTTTTCAAGTCAATGGTTTTTTTTGTGCTGAATCATTATAGTGTCCCTTGGAAAAACAATACAGTATCAATAGTAATTAAATGTATACTTTACTCTGCAGAGCACATCACATGAACTGATTAACGGTAGGTGCTTATCATTAAATGTCAAGTTGAACAGAAAGCATTAATTTTCATAATAGTAAAACCATACATCGTGTACATACTTTGCAGAGTATGTGAACATCCTTTTCTGTGGATGTTAAGGCAACAACTAGGTCTTTGAAAAATCCACATTGTTTCTCTTTCCATTTTAGAAGATAAGCCAGTTTTAAACTTTCAGCCATGCGGTGGTTATATGCTAAATCCTCAAGCTCGCAAGCGGTAAGACCTAAGTGAAGTGAAATTTCTCTCAATTCTTCTAACGTGAACTGATCGGAAAGATAACAAAGTTGCTCTTCACTTGGATGCTGCTTTAGAAAGTCTTCGTTCTCGATGCCTTAAATAAAATATCACCAAAGAATTATTATCGTCATTAAAATAACGTAAAAACACAAGTCTGTCTAATTAACTTATTTGATTATTCAGAGTTTTTATCAGAATCAATTATTTAAACATGCAGTATACTTTTATAAACACTTTACCATAATTTCGTTTCGGAAGAACCTGTAATTCAGAGTCCTGTAGCCGAGTGACTAAGTTTTACCCTGATCCAACATCTATTTTAACTTTATATCGTTTGAAAACTTATTTTGTGTATTTTCAGAAATAACCAGTCGTAAAATTTGGGACGTGTGTTTCTGTAACAAAAGGTGAAAGACCAAAGGGAGGTTATTCAGAAAAAATTTTCTCACCAAAAAAATAATTTCATTCAGAAAGTTAAACATGTTGAAGTAGGAATAAATTTTTTCGCAAAAACTATGATTTTTAGTCTTATTTCATATTTATCACCCCAACAAGTGGTCAATAACATAACAGGTATTTTAATGTCCAATTTTGGGCAAAAAGCAGAATTCTGCAAGAAATAAGAATTTCTAAATCCATGATATGATTTAACACGAAAATAGTCCATTTCATAAAAATAATACATTCTGAGAAGTTTTCATTAAAGTTTTACGACATTAAAAAACCAAAAGAACACAATAAGACTTGTATTAAGAAAATGACCGAAAAGTACAATCATACACAAGAAACCTTAAAAGAATTTATTTTAAGGACTTCCGTTAGTTTAACGTTAGTGTCAACCACGTCAAGGTCGAAGACAATCTGACATTTTTTTTCTTTAGAAATTTGTCAGACACGGCAAGAAAACCGAATATTCATATACGGTATGGGATCAATTCAGCAATCAGGATTACTCACTTTTTTAATACCATTTTTCAAAAATCTTATCATATTTTATTACATTCTGGTTGTCAAATATTAAGAGATGTCAAATGCTAGACATTTATGATTTGACGTTAGAGGAAATTAAAGCTAATTCCAACGTCGTAATTAATCCATACACACCACTGAAAACCCAACATTATTACAATTATCATCTTAATTTTGATCATTGTCGCCATCTTCTAAAGTCCAGTGTAGAATGCCAATGTGAAATATCAGAAGTGCATGGTTCAAAGAGACGAGACAAATTTGAAACAAAACAAAATACAAAAACGAAAACAAAAGGCTTGGAATCCACGAACTCCGGCATAAGACAGGAGTGGGATGATATGTTAATGAAGGGTAAGCATCCCCTGTCTTGCGCGCAACACCCCACGTGGTATCCTAAAACTCTAATCCGAGTTAACGTCAATGCGACAAGAGGTAAACTTATTTTTGTATTACCGGTAATAGATCCATTACAAGTTGAGATACACTGATGCCATATGGATCAACCAATTCTTGATGGCGATCATAAAATGTGAGGATGGACGACTTCAAACTTGATTGGATGTATCCTTGTTATTGTAATTTATGCAACAATAGCAATGATCTCTTCGGAAAATCCAGATACTAGGAACAGGCACGAGAGAATCGAATCAACTGCCGTAGGCAGGGAAGGAGCAATACTGCCCAATATGGGAAGTTTACAATAGGAAAGTTGAAGTCATTCCTTTTGTAGTAAATCTTAGAAACACGTTTTCCCTTTTGGTCAATTGCGAGGAATAAATCTATGTATTATTATGATTTTTTTGAGTCTGTGGTCTCCTTGATTTCTAGCTCGCTGGGATATATTTGGTCGAGATGTTCACTGAACGTAGGATTATTCAATGACAAAACAACATCGATATAGCGAAAATTAAAATTAAAATATCTGGACAATATCTTTTTGTTTTTTCGCAGGCGTTCCTCATTGAATTCTGCTTCATACGAGTACAAAAACAAGTCGGCTAGTAGGGCACACAATTTGTGCCCATTTGAATGCCAACGGTTTGTTGAAAAACTCGACAACCAAATTCTTGTCAGTCAGAAAGTCAAGCATTTTATTGGTATAAAATTTAGAAAAGTGAAGTGTTTCAATAATTGTAAACAATTTTAAAGAATCGGATTAGACGTAATGAAGCAAATCTTTAAATTTTTTAAATATCAGCTTGTGATGTACGCTCTGTCACAGTACTTTTGAAGGCTTCCCTTGACTGTCGACAGTATAGTTGTAAGTGTTATAAAAGGCTTTATCGGCTGGAACAACAGCAAATTTTTCATGGGTGGAGGACAAGTCCCTCAAACCAGCAGGGTCCTTAAAAACTGAAGGAGCTTTAGTGCTCATCGACTGTTATAATTTTCAAATCCGAATATGAATTATTGATCTGACCCATTCAAAAATGGTGTCAACCCTTTTCTCGCTTCGCCCATTGTTTAGTATAGTCCTTCAAGGAATCTATCAAGAACAACTTAAAGTGGTGTTTCCAATTAATTGGATTTGGCACTCGATATTGTAGGACCTTTAGATAGCAACTGCCTATGTTTGCAAAATTTACCTTGAAGAAATGACGGTGGATGTTATCCTTTTTTTTAATGTACAAACTGGCTTGAATGATCTTTGCGCACAATATCAATTAAAATAGCGTGTAGGTTATACAGATTTGACTTATTTGATCATTTTTCAATATGTCTATTAACACTAGAGAGTCGTAAAGAATATGGTCTGTTACGAATGTGATGCAGTCCAAGTGGGTTTCGAAGACAAGGTAGAAGAGTATCGATTGAAGCAACGAAAACGTCCTAATGTCCGAATTAGCAAGAAGTCGTTTGGAAATACTGAACAGCTCCATTCTGTTCAAAGAACTACAGCGGGGTTTGATTAGTTACCTACACTATCTATTTGATCGTTGCATTTATAAGGAGATGCAGTACCTAATTATCGAATCCAGAATTCTTAGCTTTCTTTTTGGGGGGTTCGCTTAGCATGGATGATTAGATGAATGGTAAATCTTTTCAATTATGCAGACCCCCATTGAGAGGACAGAATGATCGGGTTGATTAAAATGTTCATACACAATGGAAACCGCACATGCTTTTGTTTAATCGCCCTTCGGTTTGACTAACCCCCAAAGCGTGCATTCTAACCCATGAATCAAATTCGAGGATGTGCTGTTTAAATCTTCCTGGCTATGAGTTTGTTAACTTTTGGACGACAGGTTATTTGTTAAACCAGTGACGGATATAAGACTTGCACAGTTTTACAGTTTTTTTATTTTACATTTTGAGACTTGCAATGTTGTTCTGCATCATCATAATTAAAAATTTCAGAAATTTGTACAGAACATGGCTGGTTTGGATCAATTTATCAGATTTTTTGTAGAAGGGCTGGTGATTTGAAGACTGTACATATGTCACATTCATAATATCCTTTTGGATGATTTTAGGAACACTTAACTTACGTGACACCAACGTGTTCGGAATGATGTCAGGTCCAAACTTTGTCATAAAGTTTGTTCTTAAACCGCACTTACTGTCAATTTCTAGGTGTAAGTCTAGGTAAGATCAGACCTTTCTGTTTCTGTAGTATCTTTGAGTTCAAGTTCAATGGGATAGATGAGGTCAACATAGTCACCAAATTTACAGTTATTCAGTGCAAGGACATAATCTATATAGCAGATCGTGTAACCAAAAGATTGAGCCAGCTTTTTCTCTTTTCTCTGCAGAAGGCTCTATATGAAGTCAGCTTCATACGAGTAAAGGAATAAATCGGAGAGAAGAGGTGCATAGTTGGTTACCATTGTAATGCCGACAGTCCGTTGAAAGACACACCCGCCAAACATTGCAAAAATCTTGTCAATCAAGAAATCTAGCATTCCGCAAATGTCATATTCTGAGTACTTTTTGTTAGAAACAGAGTGGTTAACAAGAATATGAAGTTTGTCCCTTCCTAGAACCAAATCGCTGAATCGGCGTTTGCCATCTTTTTTCAACAAAACAGAGGTGAACTAAGGCTCTTATTTTTTCTTTGAGTTTTGAATGTGGAATTGTAGTATACAGGGTGGAAAAATAAAATGTTCTGATGCTATTGCAAGAGGTAAGGGACCTTGATTTGATGCATTCTAACAGATCTTTGGTATTTGTTCGAATCCGCATTTGATTCACGCCACTTCTAGAAAGGCTTGTTTCACAGTAACTTTGGAGTCCATTTTTTACTGCTGATAGAATAACTGTCAGTAACTTAAAAAGAGGTTTTGTGGAGCAATTGGTAGACCCTGTAATGTAACTTACTTGTAAGGACATTTGTAAAGTTTTGGAAGCCAGTAAAGTAAAGGAAGATCGAATTCCTACTTTTTAGTTGAAATTCCAAAAGAAGACAGTGTCAAAGATTTTCTCTTTGGTAAGTGTCGTTTGGGTATTTGTTGGGTTGCCAAATGAGCTCTGTCGATATCTTATTCCTTTATCAAGCAGCCTATGTAGCATGATTTACAAACAAAAACAATGTTGTTAGGGGCTTTATCGGAATGGACGACAACATATTTGTCATGTAGTTCAGAGAGATGTTTGGCAACACTTGGATCGTTGAAGACCGATTTCGCCTGTGCATTTATTGATCTTTTTAACTTGTGAATTCGTACTTGTGTCAACGACCGCACAGCCGTCGACCATTCGGAAAGGGTAACTTGTTCCTCTTCTTCTTCGCGCCCCGCCCACTGTCTAGCATAATCCTCGAACGAAACCATAAAGATCTTGAAATTGAACATCCAGTTTATGGATTGAAGCTCGCGGAACTTTGGCCCTTTGGCAAACACATTTCGTAGAAAAATGTTTTCGACAAAGTTTAGGTTACTAGTAATCACGTGGCCGGCAGAATTATATTTGAATGAAGAACTTTCACAAGTGCAGTCCGGAGCTTTAGACTTGTATTCGTCCATGCTGAGATTTTTCAACACGTGTTAGTAGGTTTTGAGTGCAATAGGTGTGGTATAGGTATATGAAATGATTAGTACAGACCGATTTTAAAACTTAGAATTTAAGATTGGACGGATTATTGATAGAGGATATTGCTTAAATTGATTGCGTCAAGTCCTTTGTTAGCAAACAAATGTTTAAGAAACGACCGTTTTTCTTGTTCTTCTTTCTTAAAAGTAACTGATTTGAAATATCCATGACGACTGATACTTGAATTAGGATCTGTAACAGGTGTATCCAAACATGATTTATACAAAAAATGAAGTTTTGAAAAATAAAGGACATATAGTTTCGTGCGAATGTGATACATACCTAGGGGTTTCTGTAAAAATGGTAGTAGGTCAATGAGGGACACGTCACTAGGTAAGTAAGGCGTGTGATGTCGATGACCGTGGCTAAGTCTGCGTCTGGATGCAGTGTTTAAGATGTTCATCACATTTACACAAATACATTGAGGGCTTGATAAAAACCTATAAATTCATGCTGATAATAGCTACCGGGCGGATGGTGCCCTCGGGACAAATATCCATCAGCGATAACAGCAGATTGATGGTAATAAGTCCAGTGAAGATTTTACTTCCCTTACATTGACATATTTAAGTACAACACATGTTCTGTTTATGACAGACAGAATATCATCTGCACAACGCTTTCCCCTTACACGTACAAACTAAATATTTAATATTACAGAAAGTCGGAAATCATCACCCCACAAAAGAAAACAGTTTATACCATCCATAATAATTTGGAGACAAATGTAAGGGTTTAGCAACATTGGTTGGCGTACAGATCTTGGTCTGTATACAAGCCGGTATAATATCTTGTCGAAGAGAAGACCCACTAAGTTGGAGTATATTTAAACTAGTACTTTTTTACATGGGGAGTTTTACTAGCAGTTTATTGAAATCTCAATGGGAGGATACAAACTTGGGTTTTGAATCATACAGATTTTCAAGGAGTTTTTTTTCTTTATTTCAGTGGCTGTCAATGCTAAATCAAAATCGTATCATCAAAGTTCATGCAAATCTGTCAACTCCCTGATGGCTTTCTTTGGAACTTAATTATAATTTTTCCCTACCCAATTAGTGCAGAAGTGGTGTCGCATCCTGTCAATACATGTGCTAAAGATATTACCGAAGACAACGATTTGCACAGTTCATGCATGAGGGTTAACCGTCTCGCATCCTTCGCAGCTGTTTTTGTCCCAGTCAGTACCCACACCTGTTTTGTAAAGACCAACGGAGGAAAATAATGTAACAAAAGGACTAATACATCCGTATTCACACATATGACTAGAATACGCCCTTTTAGTTCTGGTGCCGAAATTGTTTATTATTATGTATAACATGAAGAATAATTCGCGTGAGAATTACTAAGGTTTATTCAGTTCTCTGTTTGTTTAAATAGCTAATGGTGGGTACTCACACAAGTGCCAGCTAAAACAGTATCTGATAGTTTTCTATAGACCAACACCATTAATGAACTCTGCTATATTCTATATACCAGATTTGATATACCATGACCTTGTTTTGCTTCAACAACTATAAAATCCCATTTTTTACAAGTCTGCGGAAGTCGTTATGGTCTATAATTGAATGAGATATCAGGTGGTAGTAAACACCTAAAATTATGTTATATCGAGAAACATTCTTATGAACCATCAAATCATCAGTAATGGAATACATGAGCAGCGTAACAGCACCTTCGTGGTCGAAAGATTACCTGCCGAAATGATAAACTTTTCATTTGAAATCAGATATTTCATTAGGTTATCGGTGTATTGATTTGCCGAGTATAAGATGCTTTGAACTCTCGCTGCAGAAGAACCGAAATGTAGTTTTCGGTCTTTGTTAAGTTTTTTTTCTACAAAAACACCAGACCATTTAACGGTTTATTTGCTCAATCTCGTTTATGCTTTAGAACCTTTAGACTCGAGACTAGATTCGGGATAAACAGTTTCTGAGCTATGTGCTATAATTAAATATTACAGATTTTGCTTACTCGTATACGCACGATACACCTTTTATAATATCAAATATCCTCTATTGAAACATTGTCAATGGCATCTAGTTTTCTGCATAAAACTTCTGCAAACATCATCTAATCGTGGCTTAACTGCAGCCATGGGCTTTAAAGCGTTTTCAGCAATGACTTCCAGATTTTAGTGCGTTATACTTTGACAAATTATCTCAAATTAACTCTGTCTCTGTTTTGTAGGAGATGTAACAAATTTAATAGGACAATAATGTTTATTACTCATGATAGAAATTTGTTTAGGTTCGGCTATCGTTGATTTCGTGTTTGTTAACACAACTGAATTGCAATATGTCAAAATACACAAACTAAACGAATAAATGATTAACACTTTCAATTTATAAAACATAGTTCATAAAATGCTACGAATTAAATTTGGATCAAACACAACAAACAAAGCGCGCGAATTATGCCAAATTTTAAATCGGGAAAGTAAATGATGGTCGAATTGAAACGATACGGAGTTAATAAATACTGTTAAACTTAAAAAGCTTTATTGCAACTCAATGAAACATTCCACAAAAACCTCAGAATCGGACAAAATCAAGTCAAAATCTTTAAAAAAATCTATTATTTTTTCCATATTAAATGTTCCGATACAGATTTTTATCTTTTTACAAAGGTTATTTAAGATTTTTATCAAAATTATTTTTACATAGAGTATGTACAAAGAGTTGCTAACCCTTCCGGAGCACCTGAACTCACCCTGGTTTTTGTAGGGTTCGTGTTACTCCAGCTTTAGTTTTCAGTGTAGTGTTGTGTGTTCTATGTTTGTCTTTCTTTTCATTTTGTTTGCCATGGTCTTGTCTGTCTTCCGACGTTACTATTTCTGTCTGCTCCTTTGGTATCTTCGAATTCCTCTTTAGTATTCACACAATCTTGGATTGCAGTTATTGAATAAATCTGAAACTAATAAACTTATTTTATATAATTGAAGTGAATATTATTCTCATTTTTTGTTGTATTATTCTGTGCTTTACTACAAATCATTTTTAAATGTCTTATTAAGAAATATTAGTCATGATTCCCTTATGAATTATGCTCCATGAATATTCAATTGGTTAAAAATGATAGTTTGAATTTTTATTCAATGTATGTACCCTTAGAATTAATTTTATTATCGAAAATTTATTTTTTGTAAGTGTTACGAAGCTTTATTTTTAGTATACGCAAATATAGCTTCAAACTTCGCCCCTTTGCCTTCGATTTGTTTTAAGCTAACATCTTTAAATCCCACCTTCTCTAGAGTTTGCATATAAGTCCCGTGATCTGGACGGCCATATTTCATGTAACCCTTTTCTTCTGCTCTCTTTATGGATTCGATATTTATTGTTGTAACCATAAATGAATTAGGTTTTAATACCCGATACAGTTCATGGCATCCTGCGTAGAGATCTGGCCAAAAATAGTAACAGTTGCAATGGAATATGCGATCAAATGTGCTATCTTTAAATGGAAGATTTAAAACACTTCCGTTATGTATGCTTAGTTTTCCTGTCTGAAGTTCTTTATAAAGTCTTTGTTTTGCTAAGGTTATCATTTTGTCTGAAATGTCTACCCCGTGGACTTTTCCGGTACCACCTGCAATGAAAGAACAGAAGTACATCAAGCACTAACAATGTATGTTGTTAAAAATATGGTGCTGTCCATTTGATTTTCTGGGAGGGGTTCAAAGGCTGATCCAGACGTTTGGGGAGGAGGGGTTCACTTTTTGTAGACCTCTTGATTCATCTAACACGATGTATAAATTGTTACCAATAGCTTGTGAGGTTGCCCCAGAGAAGTGTCTAAAAATCGTATTACTCTTGACCACCAATATATTACATCATGAAATAATGGATGTTGAAATGGACTAATTGGAATTTAGACAATGAATTTTCTTTGACAATATTCGCCATGAACCAATCATAGACAAATAATACGTTACCATGAAAGCATGACATTTTCCGGGTAGTGGCCATGAACAGGTAGTTACTGGCCCTATGACTGGTCAAAAGTCTTACTGGTGATGCACATGTTTTTACCATGAAAGCATAGCATTTTCTTGTCGAGAAGTCACAAGAATGCGACCCAATAATTGACACTCGAAAATCGCAAACAAAAATTTATTAAAATAAGCCTGGATGGCCGACTGGTCTAGGTTGTTGATTTAAACCGTACAGATCACTGAAGCCTATCACCTATAATGCATGAGTTCGAGCCTGACTTTGTACCGTACAAAAACGGGTTTCGTTTAACTCGCATTGCAACTGATAAGGTTTGTCATTGCCCAAATCGGTGGTTCTCTCCGGGTACTCCGGCTTCCTCCACCAGTAAAACTGACCGCCGCGATATTGTTGAAAGTGGCATTGATGAACCCCAAATCGAACAAAACAAATTTAAAATATTTTTTTATTAAACAAAGGAACTGACATTGATTTGACCAGTATATTAATACATCCAAAGGCCACTAAGCATATTCCAACTTATAATGAGAGCATCGAACCTCGTATCCTCTGTTACATACACAACAAATCCCACATAAGCTGTAATTTTTAACTGTACGGATGTCATTTAAGGATGTTCGCTGCTCATCTTTTTGATTTTTTGTCAGATTTTCGGAATCCTCTGGTTTCATCCATTTAAGTG